>ML789750.1:575229-625045 GCA_009831015.1 Picea engelmannii
GTCGTTTAAGGCCTCAAAATGGCCCCGGAAGTTAAAAACTGCTAAAAATAGTAAATTACCAAAATTGCCAGAAACATGTTTTGGGCCAGTTGGAGAAGGTGGGTGGCCACCGATATCCACCTGGATCAATGTCCAACATTTGTGTAGTATATGGAAGCAAAATTTCCAAATCCATTACCAACAAGAGGAATATGGTGCGAGATCTGTAAGAAACCAAGTCACGATCGATTTCCTTTCTGAATAATGTAGAAATACCAGACAATCCCAAAGAGTTTATACTACAACTTTTGCAGGTCATTAAGCCAGGACAACAAAGATTGTCGAACTATGGATTTGATGCAAGAGAGGACATTAGATGCCTATAGAGTGTAGGCAAAAATGATGAATGGGAAAGCCACAACACAATTTAACCAAGTTCCAACCCCATACAACACTGCGCATCAATAGTATAATACTACGCAACAACCGTATAATACTGAGCATCTACAGTACAACACAATGCAACCTTAGTAAAATATCGCGCAATACAATCAGGAGCCTCAGTATATCACGTTGAGAGGAGATCGATTTGGCTATAGAGGTGGAGGATGAGCGAGAGGATAATTTTGAAGAGGTAGAGGACCAATGGTATGTCATAACTGTAAAAAACCAAGACATTATGCGAGGGAATGTCCACTTCCACCAGCAACGTTTATGTATTTTCATGCATCGAACCATGATACAGAATAATGTATGACACTATTAGTAAATATCCAGGAAAAGAGGAATAAGAACAATCAAAACATTCAATAGATTTCATCAAAATCGAGGGATGAAGGAAGGAACATCAACATAGTTATGTGTGGAGGAGCTAAAACAGGAAACGACGCAGCTTGGAAAGAACCAATACAACATCAGTGGGTGAAGAAAAAAGTCGAACCAAGGAGACATTTTGACACGTAGAACGAGAAGGAAACATTTTAGCAAGCCAGGTAAGAATTCTTGAAGGAAGAGACCATGTTTAATTCAAATGTGAAGAAAAGCAAGGAAGCACCGGAGTACGAGATGCCTCTAGTATTGGATCATACCAACGAAATGCAACCCATGGGACAAGTAGGTACAATAAAAGGCTTTTTGAAATCATGTGTAAAAATATTGAATGATCCATCAGTTGTCAAAATATTGGAAACCATATTAGAGAGATGTATCATAGAGTCAAAAGGAAAACTAGAAGAGAAAAAACTCAATCACCTACAGACAAGGAGAATAACAAGTGGGGAGTTAAGGTTGAATGCCAACATCATAGATTTCAACATGGCATATATCATACTAGATTTAGGATCTAAATTCAATGTACTACCAAAGAAGACATTGCAATATATGGGAGAGCCCACAGTATGATATTCATCGGTTCAATTGAAACTAGCAAACCAACATAGAGTCTTACCAATTGGTAGACTGAAAGGAGTGGCAGTAGACCTAGATGGAGTGCGCACTAAGGAAAACTTTGAAGTAATTGAAATAGTGGGGGACACAACACCGTATCCAGCGTTGATTGTCTTAGATCGGGCATTTGATAACCAGTCTATAATCAATTTAAAGACACGAAAAAATGATATTTGAGTTAGGGGAATATAGAGTCATTGCACCATTGGACCCATCAGAAGGGGAGAGGTTTGTAAAACCTACTTGTTTAGACTTGGAGGAAATTATCCAGTTGTAAAGAACAACTTCATGTGATGAGGATTACGTAAACCCAACTGCAGATGGGATACTCAATTGAAGAAGCATTACATCATGTGAAAAAGACTCTGACATAGGTTTAGAAATTTGGCAACAAAGGCTACACAAATTTTCCACAAGAATATGTGCACGAATAGACCGCGCAGTAAGATGGGTAGGAATGAAGATAAGGGAACCACCCAATTTCCACGGAGTGAATGATATAGAAGAATTCTTGGCACAATACAAGGATAAAGTGATAGAAAACGAGAGACTATTAGCACTTGATATAGCACTCAAGGCCACACCTACAAGATGGTGGATCGCACAAAAAGAAACAATCAAGGATTGGTACCAATGGAAGTGGTTATTGCACATAAGGTTTGGCACATAATAGAAAAGAAACAAGCAACATAAGTATGATGGACAAGGGGCACTAACAGAACACTTGGAGAAGTGCAGAACGTTGTGGAATATGACACCCCTAGAGGAATGGCCTCATCATTTTGTACACACCTTAGAAGGTATACCAACCAACTAGTATACAGACCAGGAGCTGTGCAGAGGAAATTCGAATTGGACAATACTACAACAAAATTTTATAGTCACTTTCTCATTCGAGCATGAGAACCCCAACATAGATGTAGAACTTAAGAAAATAAGAGGGGTGATATTCATTAAGGAACTGGAATTCGAACTCATAACAAAAGAACAACAATGGAACAAACAGACAGTAAAAAACACTATTGTCATGATACCATGTGCAGGAAGAAGCACCAGATGAAGATGATTTGTGTGATATTCAGATCGAGGAAGCAGAAGACAAAAGAGAAGTGGAAGTTCCACCTCTAGAATCATAAATAATTGTCGTGCCAATCAAGGTGAAGAAAATCAACATTGGTATAGTTGAGAATCCAAAAATGGCCAACATTGGAGACTAATGGGATGAAAAAACAATAGAAAGCATAACAGAGTTACTGCGCGAGTAAAATGACTTGTTTCCCACAACATTTACAGAAATGAAGGGTATAGAAGGAGAGCTAGGAGAAATGAAGATACCACTCAGAGTTGAAGCGAGGCTGATCAGACAATGACCATACATAATAAACTCGATATATAAGAAGAAATTCAACATTGAGATCAACAGGATGCTTGAAGAAGGAATCATAGAACCAGTGGAGGAATTAGAATGGATAAGCCTGATGGTAGTTCATGAAAAAAAACAAGGCAGGATAAGAATATGCGTCGACTTGAGGAAGTTGAACGATGCATGCCTGCATGACTCGTTCTCTACACCGTTCACGGATGAAGTGTTTGAGAACATAGGAGGACACAAAGTTTACTCATTCATTGATGGATTCTCAGGCTACCACCAGATCAAGATAACATAGGAAGATAGATACAAGACCATGTTTTCTACAGAATGGGGATCCTACCAATACATAGTCATGTTGTTTGGACTGAATAACGCACCAACAATAGTTTCTAGAGTAGTCATCTTTACATTCAAGGAGTTTATCCACCAGTTTCTAGAGGTATATTTGGATGTCTGGAGAGTCTATATTTTATTAAAATACCATGTAGAGGTCTTGAGGCTGATGTTAAAAATATGCAAGAAGTGTCAGATATCGTTAAACATAAAAAAATGTATATTTGAAACACCATTTGGGATACTATTGGGTCATATAGTACGCAAACAAGGCTTACTAGTAGATCCTACAGAGATTGCAGTAATTGTTAACTTGACACCACCAAAGACAATCTGTCAACTAAGAGATACATTGGGACACACAGGATACTACAAAACATTTATCAAAGGGTATGCACAAATTACCACACCAATGGAGAAATTGTTAAGGAAAGATACGAAGTTTCAGTGTAATGAAGATTGTTGTCCCTTGGTTATGTAAGGAAGAAAGGCGAAGTGTGAACTGTACGGAAGGAACATAAATTGAGGAAGGGTCGAAATAGTTAAAGAAGCAGAAAATAAGGAGAGAAGTAAAGGAAAATCTAGCCGTTGGAAGAGAAGATCAAGGAAGACAAATCATTGAATAATACGGATCATGGACAACTCAGCAAGCGAAAAAAGACATCAATGGATACTTTAGAGAACCTCACAGAAAAGGAGGAAGGATAGGCTAGTGAAGCCCTTAAAACGTGGGTCAAGTGGACCTAGGGTTTTGGATCTAGGGTTTTGACATGTAGGCTTCGGTCTAAGGTTGTCTGAGAGTCATGTAATGTATAAATAAGGGTCTAGGAGAGTCAAGAGGGTTTCTCAATTGTGGGTTGTTGGTCATATCATGATCATATTGTTGTTGGTTATTGTCGATTATTGTTGTTGAGATCAATATTGAGTCTGTATTCTGGATCTTCATATGGGTGTGAAGATCGATCCTATAGATGGGTGCGCAGGGTGGGAAGAGAAAGAGAGAAATATATATGCATCTAAGTACACAGATAGAATTGTATGTTTCCATCTAAGAAATCAAGAAACACAGTTTTGTGGATGTAGCCCTAGGGAGAGGGTGAACCACGTATATCTTATTGTCTTTGTGGTTGATGTTGTGTTATTTTCTAACTGATATACTGTTATTGCATTGTTTTGTTAGAGATAAGAGATATATCTATCCTAGCGAAGTGGGCATAAGAGTGGTAAAGAATATCTAGATTGTTTTGCATTGTGTTTTGGAATCTCTTTGCATTTCCTCTGGTTGTATACACCTGTGTCCTACAACCCCCTATTTCTAATTTGAGTGAGACTACATCTTCTTAGCAGGTGTTGCTGGAAGGGAAAGTAGTTAGGGCTTGTTGGTTCACTGTTAGAGTTGAACCCTAGGTCTACCCCTGTGCCAACAAATGGTTCTGTTGTCAGGACCGAAATCTTCTTGAGGGAATGTCAAGGTGGTTTCCATCGAAGATAGAGATTTAGAAGTGGATAGAAGAATAATAATACTGGTTGGGAAGGTACATCTTTACCAACGTACAAGAGATTTTATTTAGAGGAGTTCATAAGGAGTTATACAAGTGGTTAGACAAATTAGCAAACACTCAATTTGAGATCATATCTAGACCACCTGTGATTTGGAAAACAACATTGATCAAGAAAGTCAAGAGAGTCAATAGCGTTGTGTCTAGAGCAGTGGATCTCTAGTTTGATATCACTATTAGAGGGTACATTACTGAGTTTTCTATTGATAGAGTGGAATCATATAGTCAAGCAGAGAGGTATTTCTTTAAGGGACCTAAAGGAAAGTTTCTACACTTCTTGAAGATAAAGATTAAGATATTATTGCATGAGAATAATATCTTGAAGATACAGTGAAGCTAATGTTCAATAATTCAGACAATGACAGTGACACAAAGCCTGGACATACACACAATGGGAGATCGTTCAAAGAGCTTCCTCTTGCAAACCTATTTAAGCATAACTACGAATACAAGGGATTCTACAATGGATGATCTGAAAATAGGGGTTGACTTGTTATGCTATGCAAGCACCCTCTATTCCATTAAAATAAACTTTTCGGGACCTTGCTCAATGTCTTAGTTATGTAAGATAAATTATGTGCCAAGTTTATGCATCTTCTTTTAAATATTTATGTGTGAGGTCTTTGTAAGATTAAATATGTTGTTTTCATAAATACAACAGCAAAAATAACTTGTAGCAAATAATAACTAGAAAACACTCACAATAAGAACAACATGATAAAGGAGTTCACCCCCAACTGGGCTACATCTCCTTGAGCCTCCATCAATGGACTTGGCTCTTTGGGATTAATTTGTCAAAGATTATTTTACAAGCTTCTTCTCAACTCCAATGGATTAAGTGACTATACCATTGGGTACAGAATACATAAAAACCCCAGAAATGACTAATAGAACTCTGAAAACGGATCATGGCTCATCCGGGCATGACCTCTTCTACATGTGGCCTTAAGCTTCCCTGAGATTCCTTGTGGTAAAAAGACCTGTAAAAGTCCTCAAATGCCTCTAAAACCTCTCCCAATGTGTTCATAGCATAATAATTAGCCAAAAATGACTATTCAGTCACAGAAAACAGACTTGGATTCATCTGAGCATGGCCCCAATCAATGAGAGCTTCAAGCTCCCTGGAGCTCTCTGAAACTTCAATGGTGAAAAACCTACAAAATAATTCTTCAAATGGATTTGAAAACAGTGCCAATGGATTCAGAACATCCAAAAACCCCTAGTTGGGCTTTTTCGGCACCTCATTTGGCCAAAAAATGAAGAAGATAGGCCTCCTGCCATTTTCCTCCTTCAAGCTTGTTGTCTCTGGTTCACCAAAATGCACCTCTGTATGTCCAACCTAGCTCACGTGCTCAATATCGTGCTAAAACCTAGCACCGGGCGCAACCGAAAAATGGTGCGAACTGTAGGACGGTTAGGGCGTGCCTAGCCCCTAACCACCAAAACCATGGACATATGAGTCCATGTGACCGCACGCAAATACAAATAGGGGCCAAGGTTTTGAAACATGTGATAATGGTCAGAATGTGCATGCCAGTGGTTACATGGCATATACATATGACCGGGGGACGGGGCTTAGCCCCAGCCCGGACCGTGCCCCCATTTCAAATCAATTGCAATTCAAATAAATTGTCTAACATATATATATATATATTAAGAACCATAGGTGGACGTGCTAGTTGGGTGGCCCTTCCCAAATCTCTTCCCGTTTCCCTAGAGGTTGAGGAGTCGAGTCTTTCCGACTACCAAAGTTTTAAACCACTGTCCAGGTGACACGTGGTGGCCATTGATTGGGCCACATGTTGCCATTCCATTTGCCACAAACAAGCCACGTGTTGGATGCCAATTCATCCACACGACTGCCAACCAATACCTACCATGTGTCGTACAGCCTTGCAAATTCATCCCTGCCACATGTTGTACAGCTCTACCACATCAACATCCGTACAGACTGTACGAACTGTACAATCAACACATATTTTTTTGCCTGTTTGACGATTTGAACAGAACGTGATATCTCTCTCATCCAACGTTTGTTTGAACCCAAACGAGTTGCATTGGGTTCATGACGATGAGGCCTACGTACCCGTCTGATTTGAAGCGATTCCAAGCACTTTGAATTTTGAGCTAAATTTTGACCCCTGGTCCATAATTTAATCACCCCTTCCCACTGAAAGGATTTTGGACCCACAAAATCTTATGATTATCTCCCCGAGCTTCAATACTCTTCTACTTCCAAGTTCTATCAACTGATTCTACTTGAAAAGTCTTTTTGACAATCACCTAGATACCTTGACATGCCTTGCATTGCAACTGGCTATATCCCTCAACCACTGTTCTTTGGTTGCTGCTAACCCACTATTCTCTTTGTGCTTGGAAGACTGCCAACCTTCCCACTGAGAATCAAGTCCCTCTTGTGAACTATTTGACGTCAACACAATCCACTCTACAATGGCTGCAAAAACTTTCCTGCGACATCTTGTCACAAACAAAGAAAACCATCAATCTTGAAAACAAATTTATACAAGACTGAAAATGATGCCAACAAAGTCTTTTTGCTCTTCATGAAAATAGTCGCATCTTGTTCTTCATCAAAGCACATGGCGTTTTCCTGCATCTTAGTGTACTCAAAATCGACTTACAAGTCAACAAACACCATCGACTAAGCATAAGTCGAAAAACATGATCGACACAACATAGTCGTCAAGACAACATTGATACAAGTCGAGACTCATTTGAAACATATCGACCTTTCCAATGACAAGTCGACATTCATGATACACAACCATGTTACAAACATGAGTCACTCATATTGAACTATCACCAAGTTCATTGTTTACACACACACACACAAAACACATGTATGTGCATAGCTCTTCAACTCTCCTTCAAGTACAAACATAAGTACATAAACCAGAAACATGTGGGTACATAAGAGCTTAATATGAAAAATACATATGGCTATAACAAGTGAACATCATACCCCTCTTTTACATCCTCCTGGCGAAGTTGTGCAACAAACAAGAATGCCTTCAAATGAATTGCATTCACATGCAAACTTGCATCATACAAGTTGTGATAAATCGCTGCAACTTGTCATTCTTTCAACATAAATGCATACATAAGGCTGAAATGTGCATCTACAACAGAAAATGCAAGCCTTACTTGCTCAAGAAATCTAACCATTTCTTACCAAGCCAACTCAATGGTGTCTTTTTCTGCTGAAAATCGTCTTCTTGTGAATCATCTTGACTCACATCGATGATGGTATCTCCTCTTCCATTCTTGCCAATCTCTTTATCCATCTACTTCTTGTGATGTGGATGAGTGGTTGGATGCAATGTCCAACATTGGTCAATGAGATGACCCCTCTTCTGACAATGAGTGCAAATCTTTTGCATCCCCTTTTCAAGTTGTCTTTTCTTGTAAAGTTTCCTGAAAGTGGTCAATCTTTTCCAACATTTTGAAATATGATGGTTATATAAACCACAATATGTACATGGACTTTTTCTTCCATTTTTACATGGAAATTTATCATGCTTAACATAATCAAAAGCAGTTGAATGATAGGCAGAATTATACCTTGAACATTCACCTTTATCACCTTTTTGAGGAGGTGAATTGGAAGAGTTACCAACTCTCTTTTGAAGACCAACAATAGTGTTCTTGTCCTCATCGATGTCACAACTCTTTCGTTTCACACATTTGCATTCATCTTGAACACATACTTTGCATGCTTGAGAGATTGAACTTGCAACAAAATTTGTTCTTGGAACTTTTTCCCTTGTCTCCTCAACTTTGGAATTTTCTCCATCTCTTTGTTCATATCCAAGACCACAATACTTGGGTCTCTCTTCAACAACAATAGGCTCAATAATGCCTTGTGCATACTTGCCTAACCCTCTACCTTCATAGCCCATTTTTAACAATAACTTGGACCCTATTCCTCTTGTGTGATTTTCAAAAACATCAAAGCATTCATCTTGAGAGGAATTTGTAGATAAAATAACATTACATACCTCATGTTCATGCATGTACCTAGTAAGGGTTTCATTTGCCTCATGGAGTTGAGTCTCCATCTCATGCAACTTTTCAAGAAGCTGGTGCTTCTCGTCCTTCATGGCCATCAACTTCTCTTGAAGGACAATGCTCTCTTCTCTTTCTTTCCACAACTCTTGTACCATATCTCTCATGGTTACAAACTCATTCAACATCTCTTTGTCAAAGAACTTGGATAATGAATATGTATGAGAACTATCAATGTTTGAAGCTTCCTCCATCCTTGCAAGATATCAAACTTCAATAAAAAACTTGCACAAATACCAATAGCTAAAACTCTAGCTATCAATAGAAATCACATGAGAAAAACAAACTAAGCTCTCATACCACTTGATCTGAAAATAGGGGGCTGACTTGTTATGCTATGCAAGCACCCTCTATTCCATTAAAATAAACTTTTCAATACCTTGCTCAATGTCTTAGTTATGCAAGATAAATTATGTGCCAAGTTTATGCATATTCTTTTAAATATGTATGTGTGAGGTGTTTGTAATATTAAATATGTTGTTTTCATAAATACAACAGCAAAAATAACTTGCAGCAAATAATAACCATCAAACACTCACAATAAGAACAACATGATAAAGGAGTTCACCCCCAACTGGGCTACATCTCCTTGAGCCTCCATCAATGGACTTGGTTATTTGGGATTAGTTTTTCAAATATTATTTTACAAGATGTTGCACAACTCTAATGGATTAACTGACTGTACCATTGGGTTCATAATACATAAAAACCCCATAAATGACTAATAGAACTCTGAAAACAAATCATGGCTCATCCGGGCATGACCTCTTCTACATGTGGCCTTAAGATTCCCTGAGCTTCCTTGTGGAAAAAACACCTATAAAAGTCCTCCAATTCCTCTGAAACCTCTCCCAATGTGTTCAGAGCATAATAATTAGCCAAAAATGACTATTCAGTCATAGAAAACAGACTTGGGCTCATCTGAGCATGGTCTCAATCAATGAGGGCTTCAATCTCCCTGGAGCTCTCTAAAACTTAAATGGTGAAAAACCTACAAAAGAAGTCTTCAAATGGCTTTGAAAATAGTGCCAATGGATTCAGAACGTCCAAAAACCCCTAGCTGAGCTTTTTCGGCACCTCATTTGGCCAAAAAATGAATAAGATAGGCCTCCTGCCATTTTCCTCCTTCAAGCTTGTTGTCTCTGGTTCGCCAAAACGCACCTCTATATGTCCAACCTAGCTCACGCACTCAATCTCATGCTAAAAACTAGCACCGGGTGCAATTGCAAAATGGTGTGAACTGTAGGACGGTTAGGGTGCTCCTAGCCCCTAACAGCCAAAACCATGGACATATGGGTCCATGTGACCGCACACAAATACAAATAGGGGCCAAGTTTTTGAAACATGTGATAATGGTCAAAATGCACACGTCGGTGGTTACATGGAATATACATATGACTGGGGGTCGGGGCTTAGCCTCAGCCCGGACCAAGCCCCCATTTCAAATCAATTGCAATTCAAATAAATTGTTTAACATATATATATTAAGAACCATAGGTGGGCGCGTTGGTTGGGTGGCCCTTCCCAAAGCTCTTCCCCTTGCTCCGGAGGTCACAGGGTCGAGTCCTGCTGACTACCAAAGTTTTAAACCACTGTCCAGGTGACACGTGGCGGCCATTGATTGGGCCATGTGTCGCCATTCCATTCGCCACAAACAAGCCACGTGTCAGATGCCAATTTTTCCACACAACTACCAACCAACACCTGCCACGTGTCGTATGGCCTTGCCAACTCATCCCTGCCATGTGTCATATGGCTCTACCACGTCAACATCCGTACACACTGTACAGACTGTACAGTCAAAACACATTTTTTTTGCCTGTTTGATGATTTGAACAGAACGCGATATCTCTCTCATCCGATGTCCGTTTGAACCCAAATGAGTTGTGTTGGGTTTTTGACGATGAGGCCTACGCACCCATTCGATTTGAAGCGATTCTGAGCACTTTGAATTTTGAGCTAAATTTTGACCCCTAGTCCAGATTCCGATTAGTGGAGAAGAAGCATATCTAATAGACGAGGGGTATACAGAGTCTGCAAGAACAGAAGAAGTAGAGGCTAAGGAACTTTGCTAGGAAAAACCACAAACTTCAGGAACTGCGCCCACTATCGAAGTAAGTACTATTACTCCTCCTATTGTTTTAGCAACATTAAGTAATCAGAGTAGTCAAAGAAATCAGAGTACTGTTATGAGAAATTTAGTACATACTCAATCAAGAAACCAAGGAAGATCTATGGTAGATGAGATGAGGTTACCCTTCTTCAGAGGAGATGGATCTCAAGATCCTGACCAGCATTGATTCTTATGCGAAGATGTATGGAGCATTAATCAAGTCACTGATGAAGTTGTCAAGAGAGCTCAGTTTAGTACTACCTTGAGGGATCGCACACTGAGTTGGTATATGAATTTTTCTTCAAGACTTGAATAACCTAAACCACTGAATGACATTAAGACTACGTTGAGTGCATAATTCAAGAAGCCTAAGTCGAAGTCACACTGTATTACAAAATTGAAGGATACCAAGTAGAAGTTAACTAAACCTATTTGGGAGTTTGATCAGAGGTTTAATACCTTGATAGGCCATTTAATTTTTCAGATTCCAAATGAACATAATCGAGAATGGTTCAATGCTACCCTCCTGCCACACAGTATAGTTCCTTTGATGCAATAGGAGTTCACTTCGCAGGATGAAGCACTAGAGATCGCCATGAAACTAGAAGCAACCCATGTAGGAGAATCCAGTCCAGGTATGAGTCAGATTTTGAATCAGTTAACTAGTTTATCTTTACAGGTGGAATATATGAAGAAAGATAAAGGAAAAGAGAAAAGAGAAGTTATTTGGTGTATCAAATGTAAATAAGAAGGCCATGACAAACAAAATTGTCCCATATTTAATGAGTACTTGGCCTCTGGAGCACCTAATCCTTTGAAGTAGGCTAATGTAACCTGGTGTGAGGTATGTAGAACTAGACATCACTCTGGTGAATGTTATTACATGAAAAAATATGTCCAAACACCCACCAATATTTACTACACATTCTGTAAATTTGTGGGGCATGATGAGAAGAATTGTAGGGATTATGATCTCATGCATGAAATATCAAGGGATACATATAGAAGTCAAGGAGAAGCACAACAAGAAGGAAATAATGCGTAGTTCAACTCCCCAGGAAGAGGAGACTTCAACCCTTCCAGTGTATTCAAAGGAAGAGGACGAGGAGGAGGTATGGGTCGAGGTAGAGGTAATGTAATTTTCTATAACTGCGCACAACCTAGACATTTGGAAAGGGATTGTCAGAACCCTTGTACTACTTGCAACTAATGCAATTCATTTGATCATGACATCGAAGAGTGTCTAGTGTTGTTATCTAAACTTCAAGAGAGACGAGGAGGAAACCAATAAGTCCAATTAATATCGTCAAAACCTCGCGGTGAGGACCCCAGATTCATTGTTATTACTAAAGGAGGCATTGTTACATGAGAAGATAGGGTTCCCTAGGAAAGACTACAGAAGGATCAAAGATCAAAAGAGCTACAGATAAGGCACAATTTTTTGATCCAAGGAGAGAGAGGCATACTTTTGAATAAGCGAGGAAATAATTTGTAGGAGAACAAGCTTCTTATTCTAGGGAACAACCAAAAGTCAAGGAATGTGAAATGCCACCAGCATTTGATCAGTCTACTCTAGCTAGACAAGGAAAAGAGGTAAGCAATATCATGGACTTCTTATACACTTGTATATATTTGATTAAAGATGAAAAACTTGTGCAGGAGCTACAACACCTAGTAAGATAGTATGATATTGGGAGGATAGACCTTATGCTGAGTAGAGATGTGAATCAAGTATCAAGGAAAAGAAGGACAAAAATGAATTTCATCTTAGCGCTCATATTGGAGACTATGACGTGGACTATGTGGTCCTCGACTTGGGATCAGAATTAAATGTTATGACGAAGTAGACTTGGGCACTGATAGGAAAACCTAGATTGATTTACTCTCCTATCAGTCTCAATATGGCTAATCAGCAGGCGGTGAGCCCCTTTGGAAGACTAGAACATGTCCCCGTAGACATCGATGGGGTAAGGACATTTGCAGACTTCAAAGTGATTGATATTGTTGATGATAGATATCCTTATCCTACGTTATTAGGAATTGATTGGGCTTTCAACAATTCGACTGTTGTTGACCTAAAGAAGAGAAGAATTAAATTTGAGGGTAATCACCTTAAGGTCATTGCACCTCTCAACCTTGATGAAAGTCACAGATACACAAAAATGATAAGATAAGAAGACCGCGCTTACAAGCTATAAAACATCTAAAAGCTGACAACAAGACAACATGATTATATTAATACCTCAAAAAATGAAAATCTAAGTTGGCGAAGTGAAAGTGCATGTTCATCAGATTCAGATGAAGCATTGGAAAACTGACGAAACAAAATGTACAAAGTCTCCACACGGTGGTGTGCCAGATTGACCAAAGTAGTTCGTTGGGTTGGCACACAAGTAAGTAATATCCCTACATTTGATGGCCTGAATCATTTAGATACATTTCTAGATGAATTTGAGAAAATTGTACCAGTACAACACAAAATGTTGGCACTAGACGAAGCATTGAAAGCAACACCATATAGATGGTGGGGAACACACAAGAAGAACATCACAGAATGGGTATAATGTTGCACCTTACTGACAATGCGCTTCTCAAACCAAGTTGAAGGATGTGAAGTTCGATACACAGGTCATAGTTTTCCTAAGGACCACATGCGAAGTTGTGAGGAGGCCTAGAGAAACATTCCTAAATAACAATGGGTGCATAAATTCATTAACACCTTGAATACTATGCATATCAATTAGTATCTTCAAGAAGCACTGTGCTTCATCACTACAAATTGGTAAGGTATGACTCATAACTTTATAGCTACCTTCTTAGTTGAAATTTAGTACCCTACAATAGATCAGGATTTACAAGTCATAAGACAAATGGTCTTTGAGGAGGCACCTAACCCTCCTCTTGACCAAGAAAAAGATGAATTGATTGTGCCTCTTCAGTAGTTACAAGATTGCTACAATATTAATGTTGATGAGGATGATGACCCGAGGGATGTAAACATTTTAGAAACTGGAGGACAAAGAGACATAGAAGGGCCAAGGATTGAATTACCTTTTGTTGGGCAACCCATTAAAATTAATAAGTTTAATATTGGAACAGAGCAAACACCTAAGTTAGCAAATGTTGGAGACTATTGGGATGATGCAACTATTAGCAGGATCATAGAACTATTGCATGAATATCAAGATTTGTTTCCAGTCAAGTTCATAGACATGAAGGGCATTAAAGGGCCCATGGGGGAAATTAAGATCCCTCTGAGACCAGATGCAAGACCCATCAAGAAGATACCCTACAGACTGAATCCCACATATAAGAAGAAAGTTAAGATTGAATTGGATAGAATGATGGAAGCAGGAATCATAGAACCAGTTGAAGAATCTAAATGGATCGTCCCTATGGTGGTCCAAGATAAGAATTCAGGAGAAATCAAAATTTGTGTAGATTTAAGGAAACTGAATGATGCATTCCTACATGACCCCTTTCCTACACCCTTTACTGATGAATTTCTATATAATGTAGGAGGACATGAGGTCTACTCATTCACAGATGGATTTTTAGGCTATCACCAGATCAAAATTGCTAAGGAAGATCGACAGAAGACCACATTTTCAATAGAATGGGGTTATTTTTAGTACACAATGATGCCTTTTGGCTTGAAGAATGAACCAACCATATTTTCTAAGGTGGTGGTCGAAGCGTTTAAGGAATTTTTACACAAATTCATGAAGCATCCAGGGAAGTTCAGGATAAATTGGCTCAGACCATTCGAAGTTTCCTATGTAACAAAAAGAGGATCTGCGCAGTTGAAGATTCTTAAGGGAGAATGGAAGAATGGTTTAGTGAATGGGAGCAGGTTGAAGCTATATTATGAAAACCAGCTACCTCACAACTCTCAATAAAAGCAAAGGAAGAAGTTTCTAGGTACCATGTGCAGTTGAAACTCAGTACTAGACACAGAAAAGATAGTCTTCACAACATGGGGAGTGACAGAGTAGAAAGCAAAGGCTGCTCCACGCAGTCTGCAGTCGAAGCGATATAGAAGGTTCAATCTTGCAATGAATCAGGATGATTCACATGTGAGTATTAGGGGCCTGTTATCTCTTGGTTATGTAAGGAATAGAATATTAAGGAAGAAAGGTGAGGTGTGAACTGCACAGAAGGCACATAAACTGAGGAAGGGTCAAAGTAGTTAAAGAAGCAGAAAAGAAGGATCGAAGTAAAGGAAAATCTAGTCGTTGGGAGAGAATATCAAGAAAGAAAAATCATTGAAGAAGATATATCATGGAAAACTCAACAAACAGAAAGAGACATCAACAAATACTTTGGAGCACCTCGCAGAAAAGGAGGAAAGACAGGTTGGTGAAGCCCTTAAAATGTGGGTCAAGTGGACCTATGGTTTTGGATCTAGGGTTTTGATACTTAGGCTTTGGTATAAGGTTGTTTGAGACTCATGTAATGTATAAATAAGGGTTTAGGAGAGTCGAGAGGGTTTCTCAATTGTGGGTTGTTGTTCATATCATGATCATATTGTTGTTGGTTATTGTCAATTATTGTTGTTGAGATCAATATAGACTCTGTATTCTGGATCTTCAGATGGGTGCGAAGATCGACCCTGTAGCTGGGTGCGCAGGGAGGGAAGATAAAGAGAGATAAAGAGAGAAAGATATCTGCAACTAAGTGTGCAAATAGAACTATATGTTTCCATCTAATAAATCAAGAAACACAGTTCTGTGTACGTAGCCCTAGGGAGAGGGTGAACCATATATATCTTATTGTCTTTTTGGTTGATGTTGTGTTATTCGCTAACTGATATACTTTTATTGCATTGTTGTGTTAGAGATAAGAGATATATCTAGCCTTTTGAAGTGGGCATAAGAGTGGTAAAGAATATATATATTGTTTTGTGTTGTGTTTTGGAATCTCTTTGCATTTCCTTTAGTTGTAGACACATGTGTCCTGCAACCCCCTATTGCTACTTCGAGTGAGACTGCATATGCTTCGCAGGTGTTGCTAAAAGGGCTAGTAGTTAGGGATTGTTGGTGCACTTTTAGAGTTGAACCCTGGGTCTGTCCCTGTGCCAACAAAGATTGTCCACATGGTCTGGATACACTGGAAAAAAAAATGGTCACCGCACCAATATTAGTATTTCCAAACTGGGAGAAGACATTCCATGTACATGTTGATGCATCAACCATAACACTTGGAGCTATCTTGGCACAGCCAAGAGCAGGAGACTTGGATCACCCTATAACATTTGCGAGAAAAAAACTATTAGAATCAAAGAAGAACTATAACACCACATAGAGGGAAGGCCTATCTATGGTCTACGCACTATAGAAATTCAGACATTACTTATTGGGAAAACAATTTAAGATGTTCACAGGTCACTCAACTCTTAAATACCTAGTCAAAAAGCTAGTGTTGGGGGGAAGAATATGTCGATGGTTATTACTATTTCAAGAGTTTGATTTTGAAGTCATAGTCAAGCAAGGAAAGATGAATGCAGGACCTGACCACTTATCAAGGGTCACAAGTGACGAAGAAACTACAAACTTAGAGGACAACTTTCTGGACGCATAGTTATTTTCAGTTCATATCTCAGATGAATACTTTGCAGATATCATGCATTACTTGAGTACAGGCACTACACCACATGAATATAACACCATGCAGAAGAAAAACATGGTAGTCTGTGTTGCAAACTATCATTTGATCGCAGGACATATATACAAAATGGGCACAGATAACATCTTGTGAAGATATGTGCTAGAACACGAAAGACCAAGGGTTTTAGCAGAAGCCCACGAGGGAATAGAGGGATGAAATTATGCAGGCAAATCTATCATGTAGAAGGTATCATGTGGAGGACAATGGTGGCTTACCATTCACAGAGACTCGAAAGAACACTACCAAAGATGCGATGTCTATCAGAGGGTTGGTAAACCCAATAGAAGGGACGAGATTCCATTCTGACCACATGTAAATTTTCATGTATTCGATAAATGGTAAATAGACTTTGTGGGACCAATCAACCCACCAACAAAAAGAACAGGAGAAAGGTACATTATCACTACGAAATAATACTTGACAAGATGGGTGGAAGAAACACCAGTGAAGGATTGTAGTGTAGAAACAACAACACATTTTATATTTGAACAAGTAATCACTAGATTTGGTTGCCTAAGATTTTTTATGAGCGACCAATGCACTCACTTCATTAAAATCACTATTAAGGATATGAATGAATATTTTGAGTTCCATCATCAAAAGAGCACACCATACCACCCGCAGGAGAATGGAACAGTAGAATCATTTAACAAAATCCTGGAAAACGCATTGACAAAGATATGTAATGTCAACAGGGATGATTGGGACCTCAAAATACCAGCAGTATTATGGGCATACAATACCACATGCAAGAAGTTGACATGGAACACACCATTTAAACTGGTATATGGCCAAGAAGCAATGGTGCCATTAGAATTTTTAGTACTCGGTCTGCGCGTAGCAATGATTACATACATGACAAATCAAGGTGCAATACAAGAGAGACTAAATCATTTGATGATCATTGAGGAAGATATGATCCTAGAAGGGTTCCACCAACAAGTTCAGAAAGTAAGGGACAAATATTGGCATGACAGACACATCAAGAAGAAAACTTTCAAAGAAGGAGACTTAGTGTTGATGTATGATAGTAAATCCATTCAACATCCAGGAAAATTCAGAATGCATTGGTTAGGACCGTATGAAGTAAAAATTCTCACATATGAGGGAGTTATACAATTGAAGGGCTTAGGAAGTGCAGAGCTCATAGGGATAATCAATGGGATCTAACTGAAGCTGTGCAAGGACATTTGGCCACCCACAACATGAAAGTCACCGCACAGCTAGAAGAAAAGAAGAACTAGAATAGTAAACGGTACCAATAGAGGAGCAATGCCCTGAAATGAGAAAGAGAATGCACACTTAGGAATACAAACCCGATGAGTTCAAAATGGAAACAAGAGGGAAAGGTAAAAATGACAAAAGAAGTGCTAAATGATGAAGGAAAGTGGACTTGAATGTCAGAAATGACAGACGAAATGCTGCATTAATCGTGCCAACTAGAGATGTCGAGGGAGAGCAATGGAAAGTACGAAGGAACTAGAGGTTCATTGAATCCATAATAAAGGTAGCTTCTTTGACAAGCTTCATACGATGACCATACAAAGAAGGGACGCGGGAGAAAAAATCTCATTGTGAAATTAGAAATGACAGAGAGTGACAGAGAATACGAATCACAAAGCAAAGGTCACAGAGGTTGCAGAAGCTACTGAGCTTGGAAAACGACCAGATTTTCCACCATGGCACCATCAAAACAAGATGAATCTAGCTAAACCACCAGAAAATCTAGAGTTAGGACCAAGGCACAAGTACAATCGCAGGAAAGCGAACAACAATAGTCAAAGGTCATGAATGTTGACAAAATCCCATCACCAGATACAACACCAATAAACCCCACACACATGGTAGAATAAACCCAACAGACATCACCTGAGAGAATGAATGTGGATATGATGGCAGAGGAACATGGTCAACAGAACCAGGGAACAGGAAGCCAAGCGCAACCAAAGAAACCTGAAGAAGCCCCGAGAGTCAATGGAATGGCTACAAATCAAGAAGCAACAGTCGAGCCAGATGAATGTCAGAGAACTATGTCAGACCATCCACATGAGGGAGCAGTGGAAGATGTCACGGGTTGGCTAGAACAATATGTTGAAGAACGACCATTGGAGGATGGAACCTCAAGTCATCCACCACCAAGAAAGGAGAAGCAAAAGGTACTTAGGTCACCACGCAAGAAACCCGTCACATCCATTGTTTTTCCACATATACTAGAATGGGTACGGCTGAAATCAGACTTGCTAGGTTATGTCGAGAAGATAAAATACTTGGACCATGATGTAACGAACACAGACAAGTTCACGAAGAAATTCTACCTACAGAAAGTGGGCGTAGATCTATTTGGGGAACTGGTTCATCAACCAGTCTAGTCGGAAGCAAGGTTGAAAAAAAGGGGCATAATAGGTCTATTAGAACTACCACACTTTGGCAGAGGATAGTATGCCAGCAATTATGCCAAACATTTGATGGCAGTAACACATGGCAGAGACATATGGCTGGAAAAGCACATCTCAATAGACATAGAGATAATTGCACACATTATAGGGATTTCATCATAGGGCATGGATCCCACACAATTTCTTGACGAAAAAACAAAGGAGAAATCACTCACGAAGGAGATGAAAAATAAATACAACATTGAAAGGGGGACGTGTAGAATCATCACCAAACGGATCAGTGACACCGCGAAAAAAATGGGTGCAAAAATCATGGCCCGCAAGATTCTAAGAAAATGTCGCAAGGAAGAAGTCCTAGCTGGGGTTGTCACAGTTGCAACATAGTGTGCCTAGGGCATCACATTCAGCTAGGGCCCTTATCTTTTGAATCTATTTCTATATGACTATAAGGATGCGCAGGATCTGGGAACATACTTTCATTATTCATGGATGCTCATGCTGATAACCATTATGGGATGGAAGGAACTGGATTATACATTTTTTGCCACCAAACCCAAGCCCAATCATAGAGCAATATATTTATCACTTGGCGCCACATCATACGCCAAGCATAGGAAGACGAATGCAACTGTATTCGAAGGATACCTTCATGACCTACAGAAGAACATCTCCAATATATGGAGAATAAAACTATAGGTTGTTATATACTATCGGGACATAGCTAACTTCAAGGCCACTTGAGATGTGATGTGGATCCAAGTGTGGAAGGACCCCAAAAAGCAATGGCTACAACATTTCTATTGAATCATAGAGGGCGACATAGAAATGGCTATCAAGGATTGGGAAGATGACTGGAGGATTCTCGTCCTTACTCAAGACATACCTACAAGGACAGAGTAAGAGGAAGCAAGGCAGGAACATACAAATGCTGAGGAGGCATGGAGAGACATAGCCTCAGGAAATCCTAGTGCCCAAGAAACCAAGGACAGGCCATACCAAACAAAGCAGACAAAAGAAGGGACATCTAAGACAACAACCCAGAAGGGGAAGAAGAATAATACACAACCACCCCAAGTACAACAGAAACAGGCCGAGGCAGCACAAGGGACTATACCAATTCTGGATCCATAAGAACCAGGCCTGATTAAGAGACCAAATACTTAGATGGGGGGTGCGCGCAAGAATATGACGGAGCATAGAACACCAACAAAGTACACGATTATTGAGGATGATGCAGACATGATAGCCCAAATGGTTCAGGATCATACATCCAAGGATTTTGAGAATGCTATGCACCACAGGGACATAATTCAAGAGGAGCTGGCAGACATACGACAATTCCTCAAGAATATTGGAGAAGCGCAGGAAACCAACAGTAGTAAATAAATAGGGTCATCAGTGTCACAGATAGGAGAAGAACCTAAAACAAGTGAATGGGATACAGTCCACATAATACCACAACTGAGTGAAACATTCCATATTACACCTAGCATGTTGCGCATGGACAAAATCATGGGTCAGACACCCCTAAAGGACTTATCTCAATTCCAATTGGTATTTCCGTGGATACCATCCAAGGCTCTACATAAACTATAGGTTAGTCTTACCCAAGAGGTACAGTCTCGTGCATGCATAGACACAACTAAATTACAACAGGTAAATAATAAACGAGATGAGTTGGAATTGATATATGAGCAGGCCAAAATTGAGACCCAAGGGGAGAGGGAACGTGTGAATGGATTGGAAGAAAAAGTGGTCGGAACTTATGAGAAGATTCCAAAGACCGCGTAGAGGGACAAACTCATAGAAATCGAGAAGATTGATCAGATTGCACAGGAAATTGATCAATACTAGTAGGATATAGAGAATCTCCATGAGCAGCTCACACCTACCACTCCACCAGAGGTAAGGGAGCAAAGGAAGCAGGAGGAAATAGAGAATCTGCAAGAGATAGAGCAATAGGTCAACGCAACAACCAACGTGTTTGACAAAGCAACACAACTCTGGATGAATCTGGAATAGGATCAATAGGTCCAACAGTGGGATAAGGAAGAATAAAGGATAAGCGCAGTTATCTAAGACCTCAATCAGAGGTAGAAGACAATGTCCATCACAGAGAATGTCAAAGGGGCACATGATATGAAGAAACTATAGGCATAACTCACCACTGTGCAAACGCAAAAAATTGAGCGTTAGACTCAAATGGAACCACTTCAAGAGAGAGTAGAAGAAGTCATTTCACATGCAGAGGAATCCAAGACATATATGGAAAATACCCAGGAAGAGTGTGCAGGGTTGATCATTGATGAGATTTTAGTATAGACAATAGACACACTCAAGGGGAAGACCACGTAGGCTCAAACACAGGAATCAGTGCTCAGGGAGAAGTTCCAGGCGATCAACAGGGATATCTATGAAGCACATAAAGTTTAGGTGGCTCAGGAAGAGACACATGTCAATGTTAGGGGCCTATTGGAAGCAGGCCAAAGTGGAAAGAAAGGTTATTTTGGGAAAGAAGGCATGCACAAGGAAAGTTACAGTTGGAAGGAAAAGCAACACGCCCACATGCATGGAATACCTAACAAAGTTAGGTTTAGGGTTTTTGCAATACATTGTAATGGTTGGAGAGCCAAAAACATATAAATGTAGATACCTAAGTCTCATAGAAAAGGATGATGAGTAGAGGTAAGAATCTCATGAGATGTAATATTTTGATATATGACCTAATTTTGTAAGTTGTTGAGATGGAGAGGAATAAGGAGGGTATATATTGAGGGTTAGATTGCAGGCTAAGGAGCCTGGTGTGATCTAGTTCTCCTCATAGTAGATCTCGACCCGAATGAGGAGAGTTGTAAAGCACATGACACTGTAGTTTTGGAACTACTATAATAAAAGATCTAAGAGCCAGATCTTTGTGAACGTAGCCTACAGGGGTGAACCATGGTAACACCTATGCTATGTGATTGAATGGATGTGTTTCTTTACTGTCTTCAATATTTGCTTCTTTACTAAACAAATGAGTTTATTAAATTGCATGCATGATCATGAATGTCAGTTTATTGCATTAATAAGTTAATTAGAACCCTCAACACACATTTCCCATATCCCCACTCAATCCTGGGCTGCAAACACATGAGTATTGCAGCCACCCATTAAGACTATCTTAGGTGAGACTGCACAATGAACTTTGTGTGTTGCGTTGCCTTTTGGTTTTCCAGGAGGGCCGATAGTTTTATAGGTTTTGTTGGAACCCCAAATAGACATGAACCCTGGGTCACTCAAGATAAATATATGAACTCAGAGAAGGAAAATAACCAATATGCATTATCCTATAGCTATGATTCATATGCCTTAGGTACGAACCCATTTATTAGTGACACAAAAGCTTCTTTCTGCTATTAGAAGTGTCGTTAGTGGATGGTAGAGGATTACCAAACATGGGTGCCATAGTTAGAACCTTTGTGCCATTTGGTTCCCATGCATATATTTTTCCATAAAACCGAGAGTCCCTTATAGTTGCAATATGACTTAGCGTTCGAGCCTCATATTCTTACTCATAAGCATGTTGACTTATACTTATGGGAATTCCACCAAGTCTTAGTTAATCTCTTTTCTAACTCTATAAAAAAGTGAAAATATTTTCTAGTGAACTTATCTCTTTCACACTCATTAATTGGATTTGAAAGGACATCTATTTGGTGTAAGTTTAACCCTTTTTCAGACCAAGTAGAATAATTTAGAAAAATTAATACTCTAGTCACTAGTGGCTCGAAGAGTTCTTCTGGTTATTGTTTTATACTTTTTCAGGCCTAGGGGAATATTTTTTTGAAAAAGGACATTCTTTGGTGTTAAGTTGTAATTGCATTCCATTATCCTGCTTGCAGTATTGAGCCTATTGTCAGTTCCCGCTTTCTCACTATAAGCCTATTACCTCAGCAATTTGCATCACCAGCTAAGAAGAGCTTTGTTTATATCCTTTGCAGCTTGACACCCTGTACCATAGGAGGAAACATTCCCCCACATTTCCATGTCCTGCATGCACCTCCTTGCATTGAGCATAGGTATGTTCCATTGTTGGAATTAGTTACTTACTTGGGACACTCGTTTCCTCCTTTGTATCATAGCATTCATTTGTCTATGAAAAACAAATGGCAGGCGAGAAATCAATATTATCTCATGTTGGCAGCAGTTGTGTCTCCTTTGAACAAAGATTTTTTTTTTGATTCCACTTATCATCCAAATTTTGGGTTTATCATGACCTTAGGAAGATGAGATCGTTACTTAGAGTTTACTCCTCCGACTAGTTACTCCTCCAGTCCTTATGTAGAGTTTGATTGGTGCCTCCTGCATCACAAAATTTCATTATCAAGTCAATGCTACCAGATTCCTCCATATGTCTCATGCTCTTGTTCAAACGAAGTTTATAAGCATGTGTCGACCATTCCTCATAATTCTTGACTTTTCATGTTGGACATACCCTAAGTGTATCTCAGAGTCACATGAAGTTGTATTCCTACTGTACACCCTAGTCCTACTTTCCTTATGGGTAGGTACCCTTGAACCCAACAATTGACATCTCCTCATTGGTCACTGATTGGGGGGTTTCCCTTGTGTTCAACAACAAGAAATATATTCAGACATTGGGATTTGTGCAGTGTCATGGATACCATTAGCCTTATTGGTGGTTTCCTCTCCTTTGTTGATGATTTTCCTTGTTAGATGATATTTAGAGGGTCTTTTTCATGCACTACTTGCATATGGTGCATGCGAAAGATTCAGAAGGTTGTTGGTTCATGAACATGTTCTTTGTCTGAGTTCCTCCAAATCATCAAGCTATTTTTTTGTACTTCGTGTTGACTGATGAGAGATGCCTTAATGCTCTCCTTTTGAATATGTCTCCTTCCATCGACTTCTGCTCATATATTATGGAAATGAGGCTAGAGTCTTATGAGTACCTAGAGGCTTGCAGTCATCAGTGGCAAGTTATCTCACCATCGAAAATTGGGAATACATCAATGTCTCTTGATCAATGGATTCTTCAAGTGTTCGACCTCAACACTTTCATTCACACTTGTGAGAATGTACTCGGTGCCTTGATACCTAATTTCATTATCGGTAGGTTTTCTCTCATTTGTTAATGGTATACCTTAATGACCAGTAATCAAATGAAGTCACATTATATTTGACCTCAACTCCTTTATTCACATGATGTGGACTTGCACCTCTGGAGGATAGTGTAGAAGACTTGAAGACATCAGTTTGCAGTCACAACTTTCCTGAGTTGTTTCTATCATTCATTGGACCAATATCTATATGACTTCAGTGATCATGGGAGATCAGATTGTACTCTGTTGTATACAGATATCTTCAAATTGATTTTGAGACTAGTTTTCACTGGGCCTTGTTCATGACTATGATAACCTATGGAATGTATCTACTTTGTATTGCCTATTCATGGCCATGAATAGTTGTTTGGTATATTTCCACATGGATATGCAGTGTAATTCAAATTGGCAGCCATGTGTACAATGTCATTATGGATTGTAATACTCTTATGAGAAACTAGTTCGTTCAACAGGGTCTCCATTACTCCACTTCTAGGAATTATAATGTATTTTTTCCATTGTAGATACTCCTCCATCCTCACACATTAGGGGGCATCTGTTATAGCAAGATTTGCCTCACCCCATGCAACTTTCTCACAAGGCCTTTTCCATTTCCCTATGCAGACTTGAAGTCCCCTTTTGTACTTCCCAGAGCTAAAAATCATATTTTTCCACATATACGCTCCCTAATAGTTATACAACATGCGTATATACAGGTTGCACCACTACAGCCCACGTACATCGAGTTTGGTGATTAAAAATTAAAAATTGTGTCAGGTTTCCATGTCACATCATGAGATCCATGATCCTTGACCTTCCATACACTGGAAACATTTCGACTCGACCCTTCAGTTCCATTTGAAGGCTATAAATGGGCCATATCCAAACTGTGGAAAGTGATAAGAATTCAAATTTCTCTGGAGAAATTATTCACTTCATATTGAGTCTACATCCCTTGGTACTTTAATGTTTGAACACATTATCCATCCCCCAAGATCTTCCCTCTTTGATGGAGAACCTCATTGTCTCTCTTATATGAGCTTTCCTTTGGTGGAGGATTGAAGTGGTGGAGGCCCAACTGGAAGGGACTTAGCTTCTCGGTTCCGAGACATGCCGACACAAAAGTTTTCCACTCATACAATTATGTTGATCATATTTTAATAGAAATACACTTTTCTCGTCCAATTGATGTCTTGAAAATATTTGAATTATTATTCCATGGGAGTATTTGTTATGAATGTTAATGGAATATGATATTGTATGTGCCAACTTTATATATTATCACCATATTCCTTCATATCTTGATTGTTGAGGACAAGTTGTAGGTATAAATCTTTAAGTTGAGTGCTCAATAGTGGTCTTCATCAAATGTCTGGATGAGGTAGGCTCTTCATCTTGTCTTGTTAGAATTTACATTTATATAGCATACTTGGGATTAGATTTGATTTTTGCAATCATTTCGTCTGTTGTGGTTTACCCCATGTCATAGAGTGATTTTCCTCCTAACACCTAGATTACAAATTTAAGATATTCAACTAGAATAGATCCAAGTCAATCGTTGAATTTTATCCATGATCATTAGTCAATTACAGATTTGATATATTCAAAAGGAATAGATCCAATTCAACATATGACTTTTCTCCATGACAAATTCAAAACATTTAACGAAAATAGATCCAAGTCAATCATTGACTTTTCTCCATTACCGTTGGGTGCCTGAATCTGCAATCGACATAATCTCATGGTCACTGTTCCACTGCTCATATACATGGACACGACGACCAAATGTGAATTCCATAGGAAAAATAGCCTAGACAGAAGTCCACAATCTTGCGAAGCGAATTCAAGTAAGGAAACCATAGAAGAAGAAATGATCTGAGATGAACAAAAATTATATGTCATTATTCCTTGTCCAATCTAATCCCATCCAATGTACATGAATAATAATCTGTGTAGTAAGGGTAGGGAATATGTACATGGAATTGAAAATACCATGCCCGTTGGCATTCTCCTCTACCGAACTCAGCAATTGCCTCAAACTGCCACGACATAGAGTCATGAATAAACACTACGATTAGAAAAGGACACACTTTATTAATTCATTAGAATGGATACCTCCCCCAACAACCTATTTATTCAAAATGTTAGCATTTATGTTATCGCTACAAACAAGTAGCACAATATGTTTGATGGAAGTTTCTTTCATTGCATGATTTGAGTAGATTTGTTATTTCACAGTTTGAGTACATAGCGACCTTTCTGTATTTCCTTTAGAAATACTTGAACATGGGTAGGAGGAAGAAATAGGTGAGAATTTTTTCAATACACACCAACATGTTATTTATGTATTATCACTATTCACGTGGTTAAACATTTGGGGGTTTTGTTAGGTTTGACTATATTTCCTTGTGCTTGCATGCGTTCAACTAATTGGAACTATAAGCTGGTTTGTTTTAATAAGCCTGTCTTGTTGAGTTGAACTTATTTGACGTTGATTCTAATTGAACCATGATCAAAGGTCTTCTCTTTGTCCTTTAGAAATTTGTGCATGGATTAAGTTTCTCAATGGAATGGAATAAGTTTATGCATCTATATCAATGGAAATATGAGACTAGAAAAATATATTTTGATTGATATTTCAAAACAATTAACATTTCAAATTTCAAAAGGGAGCTCTATGGAATTTTTGGCAATGCTAAACACATCTAATGGAAAGCTATGAACTAGAAAATATAAATTAGTTAGTGTTATCACCCAATCTCTAGAACTTGTGCAAAGCCTTCACAATATGCTTTCCAAGTGTAACATATGGAAGTAATTTCCAATCTTGACTAAGAAATTTCTTCCCTCATTTTAGTGAAGGATTGTGATCCAAGACAAGGGAGGATTCCCTAGCAACCTTAAGGAATCTTATAGAAATATTGAATAAATTCTATGGCCTCATATCTTTGTTACTCGAGCATACCACCACCTATATTAGGATTATCAAAGAAAGATTGAGGTGGGTTGGTGAAATAATTTCCAAATTTGTATGTGAGGTGTTGCAAGACAATCAATGATAACTATCAAGTGAAATGAGTAAAGTAAATTCCCCAAAACATTACAAATCAAAAGAAAAAATATGGATGTCATAAAACTTGCAATAAAAGATGATTTACTTTAGTAAAATGACAATTTATGACAACATAAACATAACAATCCTAAAACTAGTAAAAATGAAATTAAATATGGATGAAACGAAAGCCTAAACTATCACATTAAGTAAACAATGCTAGTTCAAAAGTAAAATGACATGAAACTACTTTAACATAAGTAAGACGTCAAGCCCTAGATGGTTGAAATCTACCAAAATGATGCAATAAATGATGTTAGGAATGTTTCTAAGTAAACAATGCAATCAATCCCTAGACATTAGGCTATTAATGACTAAGAAATAAATATGAAAATGCAATAGGCCCTAATTCTATCATAAGATATCAAGGAGAGAGAGGTTTATGGTTCTTAAAGTCACTTTGTAAGAGAATAGACTAGTGTCTTTTAGCTTCCTTGGGCATATGGAGTCTAACATGCAACCTCTATGGAGATCAAAGTCAAGAAGAATACTGCAAATTGAACCCTAGAGTAGTTCACTACAAACCCTTGGTATCAATTTCTAGAATATCAACTTAGATTAGTCCACTACAAACCCTAAGAGGTTGGCGTACGTCTTCTTATAACCTTTAGCAAGAGATCTAGAAGGATTTTGGTCAAAACCATAGAGTATTCTACTACAAACTATAGAATATTAGCCTATAAGAGGAAGACTAGGGTAGTCTGCTACAAACCCTAGAAATACCTTATGTCTTTCAACAAGATTTAAATGAATGATAACATGGAATATACTCCACTACAAATATCCCTAGGGTTTCAAAAAAAAAATTATCCAATAGAAACAAGATAGCATGCAAAATCACCACTTTGATAAAGCATTTACTTAATACGCCAAGAATAAACCATCCAAAACTTGAAAAGAACACTTACTAGTCAAATCATTTGGCATGAAATAAACCCTAGAAATGAAATCATCCACATCATACTTTCAAATCATCCACTAGATCATCTCCAAGAAAGTGTGCATGAGTTATCCATGATGAATAAGAAATATAAACAAGTGTAAAAGTGATTCTCCACAAGATTATTTATGGTTTACAAATGAGTTAATGATCCTCTATAAATATGAGACAAGACTAGTGCCTTGTCTTTCTAAAAGCCCCTAAAATCATAGTAATCCATGATTCAAGGTGGATAGGTCTCAAGCTTACCCCCAAAATAGCCTTCAACATAAAAACATAATGCTAAAACACTAAAACATCCTATAAAAATGTCTCACATGTGAGTGTAGGATGCAAAAAGATGGTGATGTCATCCTCCAACAGTTACAAAGGCCTCCAAAGGCCACATCACTCCTAAAAATGTGAAAATCATAATCAAAGGGTCACACCCCCTCATCAATAGGGTCATGTATCATCATCAACCAAGTGCCAACTCATCGCCCACATGCTAGGTTGGATCAATGCAAGGTCATACCTTTCCAAGATGACATCATCATCTAGGCACACAACATCCTAGGTGAAAATGCCAACATCCTAAGCGAAAAAGGCTCCATCATTACTCCAAAGGGGTGTACCATCCTCATCAAGTGTAATGACATCCATCAAAAACCTATTGTTTTTAGGGGTACAACATCCAAGGTTGGGGGATTTTTTCCCTCTCATTGTCACATTAGGTTGTATCTGTAATGCCCAAGTTCATCAATGCAATTTCCAAGGTCTAAGAGGCAATGGAAGGTGTTCCAAGGAATGTAAAGTCATCAATAAGGTCAATTCTCATCATCAAGGGCCCAACATCCTCCGTACATTGTGAAACATCCTAGGTATAAGCCTCAAAATGTCCCTAAGAGGACCAACTCCATAGTTGTATCATCAACATGAAAGGCTCAAAAAATCAAGCAAGACCAACCATTATAAGATACAAGAGTCATTAGAATCATACAAACTAAGACACAATCTAATACAAGAGACACATAAGTAGTTCACATTAGGTATATTCTTCAAAATTCACACTAGCTCAAGATTTATTGCAATTTTCGTGCAATTTTCCAAGTTTAGGTATGGGAGGACCATCACAAGACTCTATTAGGTTTTTCAGTACCCAATTAGAGGATTATTTCTCTAGAAACCCTTCAAAGTGTAAGTATAAGTGAATTATATGGTATGGGTTTTAGTTCATGATCATGGTGTCATTGACATGCAATGCCACATCTAGGTTCATCTCCATGAGCACCTTTGTAGAGGGAATTCTTGGTTCTTGAGTTACCCATCACTAGCAAATTTGGGTCATTTTGCGACGGCTATTTCAACGCTATTGCGATGTTATGTCGTTGATATTACGACGAATCTTGAGTCTCTGAAACGTCATTGTATGGAACATAGAATTTTCAATGAACTTGAATTAACGTCGCAAGTGCGACGACCCTAGGGAACTTCTCACAATTGCGACAAAAAAAGAAATATCGTCGCCAATACGACAATATAGGCAAAATAAGTGAAACCAACAATTTGTCTTAATTGAGACGATTTTTTTTTTGTTTATATAGCAAATTCGTCGCAACAATTTTTATTGTTGTCTCACTTGCGACGACAACATTTTTTGTTTTATATAGCGAATTCGTCATAAGAACGACAACATTTCTTTGTGTATATAGAAAATGCATCGCAACAATTTTTGTTGCTGTCTCACTTGCGACGACAATTTTTTTTGTTTATATAGCGAATGCGTTGCAGGAACGAAAACATTTCTTTGTTTATATAGAAAATGCATCGCATCAATTTTATTGTCATCTCACTTGCGATGACAACATTTTTTGTTTTATATAGCGAATTCGTCGTAGGAACAACAACATTTTTTTGTTTATATAGAAAATGCATCGCAACAATTTTTATATAGCAAATTCATCGCAGGTATATTATTGTCGTTGAAAGTGAGAATATATATATATATATATATATATATATATATATATATATTAGGTTGCAATATTAATATTAATATTACCGTATTAATAACTATCAATATCACATAACTATATTAAAAAATTATGTGTTATGGATGCTATGTTTAAAATGGTTGGATGATATGGAGTTCACTATAGTTTAATATTTCTTAAATATTTCTAACCTTCAAGGTTACATATAAAATAAATAATGCAATATATAAGATGAAATACTCAAAGAAAATGTGTCTAAACTGAAATATGTGCTTGGGTGGGACAACAACTATTTGATAATACTTATTTCAATAGATCAATGACAATGTATGGCTTTGATGTAAGAGTTTCACATGGTTTATTTTACAAATACAAAACACAATCCTAAGACTCTAACAAAACTCTAATGACCTTCACTCAAATAGTTAAATAGTAATTAGGCCTTCCAAGTGCTTCAATGTATGGTGATGCAACCCACCATATAAAAGATATGAAGGCATGAGAGGCACTATGATTCCACTATAGGGGATATGAAAGGGGACCTATGGGAAAATAAATCTTCTATATCCAAGGTCATTCTCAGAACTCGTATTCTTCTACAATGTGTCTTAAATGAAGCCATATACCTTCTTTGACTTATCAACCAATCCTTGAATCTATGTAAGGGGTTGGTGGGGAAAGTCTTTTCACATAATAATGGGAGCATGGGTTGAGTAGAATATTCATGCCATGGGAAGTGTAAGAGTCCTACATTATGCTAGTTATAGGTAATGTCATCCATCATTTCCACCAATGATATCATTGTCATTGAATCTAACATTGTGGGAAGCACTCTAACATTAATTCTCTACATATTTCATGTTTTATTCTCCATTTCCAACCCATACCAATTTGGAAATTAACCAAAATCAACATCAAGAAGAGGAAAAGTGTAGACTTTGGATGAAATATAGTGGTTGTAGGTGATCATATAGGATAGGAAAGATAACAATTCATCATTCACTATCCATTATATACTCTTTATATCCTTGAGAGACAAATATAGTTTTTTAGGAAATTCTTAGAAAGAATACAATAGATCAAGCTCTTTCTATCCACACTAAAGAGAACTAGAGAGAATAATATATCTAAGGGACCATGAAGTACATAAAGTGAATATATTCCTTATGTTGCATGTTGTAGTGGAAGAGAGTTCCTTATCTATCGCAGGACGAATCAGATTCTTGTAATTCTTTGTGTTGAGAAGGTTAGTAAGAATGTGAGTAGAAAGATTGGGATGAGAAATATAGAATATTATTGCTTGGTTTTTTCACCATGGTGGCCTCATAGACTAGGTTGGTGGTGGTATCTACACTAGATGGTTGTGGTTCAATGGAAATTTTCTCTTACATGACCAATCTCTTGGACCATTTTTTGTTAAAAGATAAGTCTCATTTTTTTGTTTATGAATATGCAAAATTACTATTACTCCCGGTCTTAAAATAATTATGTGTTATGCATGCTATGTGTCATTTTTTTTTTTCCGATTTTGGATTTAAGTATACAAGGAAATGAAGGAAAATTTCATGACACAAGAGAAGAAAATGATTTATACATTTTTGGAAATGTGTTTTGGATCGTGGAGGTGACCATCCTTCGAACCTGCATTTTTCAAAGACATTAAAAGGTTAAATGACTGAATAATATCTAAACATCTATGACCACCCATATTGCTCGATTATGTCATCACTCTATGATTTCAATGTTCAACTTGTTACATCCGCATTATCAATCAAGGTATTTAGCATGTTTATGCATGGAAACAATTCCTCTTTGTATCCCACCTTGTTGAATCACAAGACCTTAACATTGAAATCCTTGGGTTCCTGTCTGTGGCTTATTTTTATGCTTGCAATGATTTGTGGAAGGTTCAACATCATTGTAGATATCATAGAGGAATGAATAAGTAGGATTTGAGGCAATGTTTAGTAGAAACACCACGTCCATGACACAATGAAAAGAATGGTAATGCTCTTTGTCATGTGAGAGACAATGAAACATGTCACAAGACTTTGAAAGTTGCATATATCATGTCACAATATTTTGGAAGTTGCATCATTAAGAGAAGCTGAAATTGTCATTAAGTTTATAAAAAAATTACATTCACAGATATATACAAGCCATATAAATAGCCTTGTGTATATTATCGGATGAAAATGTACCCATAATGTCAATGCGTTATATGCATCATTACATGTTCAGCTATATAATGTACATTTAACTATCTTATAAAATTATTACATGACATCATGAATTTCTTTTAGTCTTCTTTTGTGCTTTCCAGTTCTTAAGAAAATAATCCATGTCCATGTCTTCGTTTACTGGGTGTTCTTCAATAGTTGATGTTGTTTCATTCCATTCACGTCGAGTACATCTGGTCTCGTACCCACGGCATGGATGCTGTTGTGAGGGGCCATCACCTAAAAAAATAAAAAATATTAAATTTATATGCCCAAATTTTAAATATCATTGAAGTAGGTCATTAATATTAAAAAAAAACTCTCCAATGTAATTATTTACCTGGTCCTCTAGTTGGCACCATTGGAATGGATGCCAGCCTGTTCACTTGATCTTAAGGTCGAGGAGGATCATCTATGACATTCTATGCCATTGAAACGTCAAAATTTATAAGTACAAAATTATCAAGTATATGATTAATATGTAGACATTTTACCATCATGGGCCTCAATCATAGGAACATATTGGGGCTGCACCTCACTGGGATGGGGCTACTGGGGAGCACCATGATCTTATGGATGTGTTTCACTATCAACGCTCTGTTGTCCAGTACTAATGGTTTCGTTTATAGTGCAGCTCCCTTGATTAAAACAAAGTAAGACATTAAATTATGGATGATATCAAACATTTATGTATTTTATAAGTAACAAAAGGTTAATGTGGATTGATTTTTATTTACCTTATCCCACAAATTAGATCTTGGGATCTTCCCCATGCTTTTCCTACGATCAACCACGACTTTATAACCATACTTGTAACCAAGTTGGAGGTCTTCCTCCATGGTTTCAGTTACGAAGTCGTTGCCTTGCATTGCATAAGGGTATGGTTTTTTAATGTTTTTGGTTGCAATCACATTAAATTTGTAAGGTGATACAAATAATATTCTTAATATGTTTGGTTACTTACGATTCATGATTGTAACCTTGAGTAGCCACCTTGGCCTAGCTTGTGTTGGCCATGTTTGGAAATCCTTGATTTGGTTGCCTTCAAAGTGTCAGGCAACCTATCATTAAAATTTTCAAGTATGTTATATATAACCACACTTTTATTTAGATCTAAAGAAAAATAAATCTAGTATTGAATTCAAATAATTGTAATTTACCTTGGTGTACCAGTTATTTGTTCTCTTATTTTTTTCAAAATCTTCTCTTTTGCATCATCAATTATCATCTTCCACTCCCTCTATGGAATTGAGGGAGGATGCTCATACTTAGGATTTCTTGCCAAGCTTCGTCTATAAACATCCCGCATATATTTTAAATATTCACCCTCTGCAAATGTGACCGCTTTTTTGTTGAACGTGTCTACACCAAAGAGACCTTAAAGATAATCCATAAGTTCCTTTTTGAGGTTGGAATTCTGGAAATTCCACCTCATGTGTAAGGTTTCCCCAAAAATAGACAACGTCTTGCTCTCTAAGTGCCTATAAAAATGTCTTTTCCTACACACAAAAAGATATGATCATTAATTTAAAATTAATAATCTAGATGATTTATGTATGAGGACAACATTAATTGATTAAAATGTGAATTAAAACTACTTGGGAGTCTTGATTGTTTTAATGGAATTCCATTATCATCGACCAAAAATGTGCACGGAAGGGTCCCCGTGCTTGTCACACGTCTAGCTCCAGGAAATGAAACCATCTCAATCACATCACTATGATCCTCATCTCTGCCACCATCTCTAGACTTTGGTCGAGGTGTGGATTCCTATCAGTGCATGTCATGGCTCCTATCTAAATGAGGTGTGGAAGATGGAGAAGTAAATAGTGCTCTAGCAGCTATATGACCACCCGCATCAGGACTCTAAAGCATCTCTGTAGCACCACTACTACCAACATCAGGCTGAACAGGCTCCAAATATTCCTTTATAAAAAAGAAAAAAAAATTTCGTGAGATAATGTAAAAGTTAAAGAACAAAGTATCATAATTGAAAATATGAGTGAATTAAAAAAAAACACTTTAAATTATGGTTATTACCTTATATGTGTTAAGTTGTGACATAAGGAGCTTGATCTTTTCTTTGACGTCAGGGATTTGTTCTGGACAATCTAACAAGTTAACAAGTTTTTATAGCAAGATTTGCCTCACCATTGCTATCTTGCATAGAGGGTCATTTTCCATTTCCCTATGCAGACTTATCATCCCCTTTTGATGAATACAGAGCTAAAAACATATAGTTTTCCACATATACACTCCTTATATGCTATGCAAGATGCATATACACTTGTTGATCCACTACAACCCGCGTACATTAGGATTTGTTCTAGAAAATACAGAATGAGGTCGGGTTTCCATGTCACAACGGGAGATATTTGATCCTTGGCCTCCCATATACTGGAAACATTCTGACTTCACCCTTCAGTTGCATCCTGAAGGCTACAAGAGCACAATTTCAACCTATGGAAAAAAAGGAGAAAGCATTCAACTTTGAGAGAAAAGTTACTCTAGAGAAATTACTTCATATTGAGTCTGCATCTCTCTGTCCCTCAAGTCTAAACATAGTGTTCAACCCCAAAGCTCTTTCCCTATTGTTGAGAGGACCTCATTGTCTCTTTTCTATGAGCTTTCCTTTGGTGGAGGATTGAAGTGGTGGAGACCCAGTTCGAAGGAACTTGGTTTCTTGGTTTCGAACCGTGTCGACATGGAAGTCTGTATCATTGTCACTTCTGTTGATAAATTATTAATAGAAATACTCATTTCCTATCCTATTGATATCTTTCAAATATATGATTACAATCCATGGGCGTGTTTGTAATGTTTATTAATGGATTATGTTATCTAATGTGTTAACCCCTTTTATATTATCATTGTATACTTGCTCTGCTTGTTTGTTGAGAACTTCTTGCAGGTATAAAGCTTTGGGTCAAAGTTCTCAATGGTGGAACATCATCAAATGTTGGATCGAGGTAGGCCTCTTTCTTATATTTCACATTATTTTATATAGCATATGTTGGAATTGAGTTGATTTCTGCAGTCATACCTGTTTGTTGTGGTTTACCCTTAGCCATAAAGAGTTTTTCCCTTGTAACACAAGTTCCTTGTTAGCTTTAATGCTATTTTTTTTAAATAAGAGCATTGGATCAACACAAGAATAAAACCCCTCCTCATCGGCGGAATCATGATCCACATGGCCTGTTGACTACATATAATTTCAGCAAAAACAATGTTATTTCAATAAAATTGTATAAGCAAATAATAAAAACAACGTAAAATGAAAGTGGATATTGATAATCATTTACATGTTCTACGGCTAGCCTTTTTCCACGATCATCCTGCCACATTATAATATAATTAAAACCCCCAAATATTTAAAAAATTGTTAATGATAACAAAAAAACAATGTTAAAGATGATATTTACAACAATGTTAAAGATAATAAAAAAATATAATGCAATAATTAGAGGTTTATTAAAGAGGTGTTGCAAAAGAACCTACACACTATTAGTCAATGTTTCTATTCGATTCAAATGGTAATCCACTAATAACTCTTCCTTGAGAGCTATCTTTTTTATTGCGCACAGGACTACCAGATTCTCTTCACGTCCCTCATATATGCAATTCGTTTGTTTGTTTGTTGTCCCGGGTCATGTGTTGTTTATAAACCCTGAGATATTTTCAGAAGCTTTAGGCCATCCAACAATATAGATAGTCACTCCCTTATTTTTATCCTTGTTTATTAGTTGTATATAATTTGCGGCGAGTGCATATCTTTGCATACTTCACTTGTACCAGACCAACCACATCCAATCACTATAATTGTAACACGGCTTGACATGGTCTATCAATTCAGTTACTGTATTGTATTTTACAATTATTCCATCCATGGAAAATAGCCCCAAGCCATGCAGGGAGGATGGTGCATTGCGATATGTCCTATTGTTGACAGCGAAGTCAACATCTATAGGAGGTAGTTCCTTAGGTACCCATTGTTTCACCAGATTCTTATACCTGAGTGGAACAACTATGTCTCCTATGCTCTCATCATCATAAGAGCATGATCCTCTAGCAAGAAAAAAATTCACGCGTCTACAAAATTTTATTTTGACTTTTTCACCTCTGGTTCTTATTTGCTTATCATATCTACTAGATGCAGTCTCATTTTCGACCTCTATTTGTCCTAAGCTTTCCTCACTTGACGAAGAAATATCTGACAGGTACCTATTTGGTTGAACCTTTAGTTGAATGTGCACGTGTTGTTAGTTAGTATTCCATCATCATATTCACAGTTTTAAATAAACAATTTATATATTTAGTTTTGGATGCACAATTAGACTAGGGTGCAATTACCAATATTAGTGGTCAACCACCTAATTTAATGTGATATCCCTCTTGATTTTGGACATATTAAGGACATATTAAAAATGTGAAAACACTAAGGACATGATAAATTTATCATATGGATCTAAGAAAAAAATAGTATTAAGGTTGTTGTTTGTTGGATTTGTGAAAATTAGAATTATTATAAGAAATGTCCATTGAATATGAGGGTCAATGCTATGGAGTAATAAATCCAACCATCAGTTGGTGTGTTGCAAATATTGGGTTCTTTAATTGGAAATATGTCTAAGGAAAGCCAAGAGTATAACTATACAAATGTTAGTTTTTTTCAAGACAAGAGTAGAACTATACAAATATTAGTTTTGTTCAAGCCAAGAGCAGAACTATACAAGTATAAGTTTTGTTCAATCCAAGTTGAAGAATAAGTTAGTTATGGCGATGGTTAACAATAGTGCAACCCACATTTTTATGTAGGAAGTAGTGGTTGTTAAACTCAATGTGCAGTCACATATCATGCCACAACAATCCTGCAACATCTCACGAAACTCAAAAATGCTGCTCCGTTAGATTTTTATTCCCTCGAGAGAAATTGGTCAAGAGTCCCTGAAATGGTTTTGGATGCGACTTACAACTGGGCATATAACGAATATCAGGACTCGGATTAAGGAATCGTCGAATCTGATGGATTACTGGGATATGATTTCATCTAGATCACCCCTCATTCATAGGTTCCATGCCTCAGAAGTTGCTTTAATCATTGATTTCAAGAACTAGTGTTTTGCTCAATTTGAAGCAATGTAGCATTTGGATTTAGGGGCTAATTTACAAAATCATGCCTCAGGAGAGGATGGATAATTTGGTCACCTAGTCCATGCCTAAACAAGCTTGCAGCATCTCACGGAACTCAAAAATGTTTCTCCGTTAGTCTTTTATGCCCTGAGCGGGAATTAGCCAAGAGTCCCTGAAATGGTTTGGGATGCGACTTTCAACTGGGCATAAAACAAAAACTGAGACTCATATTGAGGAACCGTTGACTCCGATGGATTCCTAGAATAGGATTTCAGCTAGAGAAGTACCCCTCACTCCCGGGTGCCATGCCTCAGAAGTTGATTTACTCATTGATTTCGAGAACTAGTGTTTTGCTCAGTTTGAAGCAAACCAACATTTGGATTAAGGGGTCCAATTTATGAAAATGTGCCTCGGGAGCGGATGGAAAATATAGTCACCTATTCCATGCCTAAACAATCTTTCAGAATCTCATGGAACTCAAAAATGCTGCTCCATTAGTTTTTTATGCCCTCAGGAGCAATTAGCCAAGAGTCCCCAAAATGGTTTTGACTTGCAACTGGGAATATAACGAATATCAAGACTCGGATTAAGGAATAATTGAATCTGATGGATTACTAGGATAGGATTTCATCTATATCACCCCTCACTCACAGGTGCCATGCTTGAGAAGTTGCTTTAATCATTGATTTCAAGAACTAGTGTTTTGCTTAGTTTGAAGCAATGCAGCATTTGGATTAAGGGGCCAATTTACGAAACCATGCCTCAGGAGCAGATGGATAATTTGGTCACCTAGTCCATGCCTAAAAAATATTGCAACATCTCATGGAACTCAAAAATGTTGCTCTGTTAGTCTTTTATGCCTTGAGCGGTAATTGGCCAAGAGTCCCCAAAATGGTTTGGGATGCAACTTGCAACTGGGCATAAAACGAAAAATGAGACTCAAATTGAGGAACTGTTGTCTCTATTAGATTACTGGCATAGGATTTTAGCTAGAGCGCCCCTCACTCCTGGTTCCAACCCCTCAAAAGTTATTTTTTTCATTGATTTCAATAACTAGTTCTTTACTCAGTAAGGAGCAATGAAACATTTGGATTTAGGGGTCCAATTTACGAAACCATGCCTTGGGAGCAGATGGACAATGTGGTCACCTAGTCCATGCCTAAAAAAGCATGCAAAATCCCATGGAGCTCAAAAATGTTGCTCTGTTAGGATTTTATGGCCCGAGGATGAATTGTCAAGAGTACCTGAAATGGTTTGGGATGCGACTTGCAGCTAGGCATAAAATGAACAATTAGACTCAGATTAAGGAATTGTCGACTCCAATGGATTCCTAGCATAGGATTTTATCTAGAGCACCCCTCACTCCCAGATCCAACACCTCGAAAGTAGTTTTTTTCATTGATTTCAATAATTAGTGCTTTTCTCAGTAAGAAGCAATACAACCTTTGGATTTAGGGATCCAATTTATGAAACCGTGCCTCAGGAGAAGATGGAAAATATAGTCACCTAGTCCATGCCTAAACAATCTTGCAGCATCTCATAGAACTCAAAAATGTTTCTCCATTAGGTTTTTATGCCCTGAGGAGAAATTGGCTAAGATTCCCCGAAATGGTTTGGGATGCAACTTGCAGCTGGGAATATAACGAATATTGAGACTCAGATTAAGGAACCGTCGACTCCGATGGATTATTGGGATAGGATTTCATCTAGAGAACCCCTCACTCATGGGTGCCATGCCTTAGAAGTTTCTTTAATCATTGATTTCGAGAACTAGTGTTTTTCTCAGTTTGAAGCAATGCAACATTTGGATTAAGGGGCCAATTTACAAAACCATGCCTCGAGAGAGGATGGATAATTTGATCACCTGGTCCATTCCTAAACATGCTTTCAACATCTCACAGAACTCAAAAATGTTGCTACGTTAGTCTTTTATGCCCTGAGCGGGAATTGGCCAAGAGTACCTGAAATGGTTTGGGATGCGACATGAAACTGGGCATAAAATGAAAATCGAGACTCGGATTGAGGAACTGTCATCTCTGTTGGATTCCTGGCATATAATTTTAGCTAGAGAACCTCTCACTACTGGTTCCAACCCCTCAAAAGTTGTTTTTTTCACCGATTTCGATAACTAGTGCTTTGCTTAGTAAGAAGCAATGCAACATTTGAATTTAGGGGTCCAATTTACGAAACCATGCCTTGGGAGGGGATGGACAATGTGGTCACCTAGTCCATGCCTAAAGAAGCATGTAGAATCCCATGGAGCTCAAAAATGTTGCTCGGTTAGGATTTTATGCCCTAAGGATGAATTGCCAAGAGTCTCGGAAATGGTTTGGGATGCGACTTGTACTGGGCATAAAATGAAAACTAAGACTTATATTGAGGAATTGTTGACTTCGATGGATTCCTACCATAGGATTTTAGCTAGAGCACCCCTCACTCCCAGTTCCAACCCCTTGGAAGTATTTTTTTTCATCAATTTCGATAATTAGTGCTTTGCTCAGTAAGAAGCAATGCAACATTTGGATTTATGGGTCCAATTTATGAAACCATGCCTCAGGAGTAGATGGAAAATATAGTCACCTAGTCCATGACTAAACAATATTGGAGCATCTCACGGAACTCAAAAATGTTGCTCTGTTAGGTTTTTATGCCCTAAGGAGAAATTGGCCAAGAATCCCCGAAATGGTTTGGGATGCGACTTGCAACTGGGCATATAATGAATATTGAGACTCAAATTAAGGAAATGTCAACTCCAATAGATTATTGGGATAATATTTCATCTATATCACCCCTCACTCATGGGTTCCATGCCTCAGGAGTTGCTTTAATCATTGATTTCAAAAACTAGTGGTTTGCTTAGTTTGAAGCAATGCAACATTTGGATTAAGGGGCCAATTTATGAAACCATGCCTCGGGAGTAGATGGATAATTTAGTCACCTAGTCCATGTCTAAACAAGCTTGCAACATCTCACAGAAATAAAAAATGTTGCTCCGTTAGTCTTTTACGCCCTGAGCAGGAATTGGCCAAGAGTCCCCGAAATGGTTTGGGATGTGACTTGCAACTGGGCATAAAACGCAAATTGATACACGGATTGAGGAACTGTCATCTCTGTTGGATTCCTAGCATAGGATTTTAGCTAGAGCACCCCTCACTCCCAGTTCCAAACCCTCGAAAGTTGTTTTTTTCATCGATTTTGATAGCTAGTGCTTTGCTCAGTAAGAAACAATGCAACATTTGGATTTAGGGGTCCAATTTACAAAACCATGCCTTGGGAGCGGATGGAAAATGTGGTAACCTAGTCCATGCCTAAAAAATCATGCAAAATCCCATGGAGCTCAAAAATGTTTCTTTGTTACGATTTTATGCCCTAAGGATGAATTACTAAGAGTCCTTGAAATGGTTTGGGATGCGACTTGCAACTGGGCATAAAACAAAAACTAAGACTCGGATTGAGGAATTGTTGACTTCGATGGATTCCTAGCATAGGATTTTGTCTAGAGCATCCCTCCCTCCCAGTTCCAACCCCTCGAAAGTAGTTTTTTTCATCGATTTCGATAATTAGTGCTTTGCTCGGTAATAAGCAATGCAACATTTTGATTTAGGGGTCCAATTTATGAAACCATGCCTCAGGAGCAAATGGAAAATATAGTCACCTAGTCCATGCCTAAACAATCTTGCAGCATCTCACAGAACTCAAAAATGTTGCTCTATTAGGTTTTTATGCCCTAAGGAGCAATTGACCAAGAGTCCTCGAAATGGTTTGGGATGCGACTTGCAACTAGGCATATAATGAATATTGAGACCCAGATTAAGGAGCTGTCAACTCTGATGGATTATTGGGATAGGATTTCATCTAGAGAACCCCTCACTCATGGTTTCCATGCCTCATAAGTTGCTTTAATCATTGATTTCGAGAACTAGTGTTTTTCTCAATTTTAAGCAATGCAACATTTGGATTAAGGGGCCAATTTATGAAACCATGCCTTAGGAGAGGATGGATAATTTGGTTGCCTATTCCATACCTAAACAATCTTGCAACATCTCATGGAACGCAAAAATGTTGCTCCATTAGTCTTTTATGCCCTGAGCGGGAAATGGCCAAGAGTCCCTGAAATGGTTTGGGATGTGACTTGCAACTAGGCATAAAATGAAAATCGAGACTTGGATTGAGGAACCGTCATCTCTGTTGGATTCCTGGCATATGATTTTAGCTAGAGAACCCTTAACTCCCTGTTCCAACCCCTCAAAAGTTGTTTTTTTCATCGATTTCGATAACTATTGCTTTGTTGAGTAAGAAGAAATGCAACATTTGGATTTAGGGGTCCAATTTATGAAACCATGCCTCGAGAGAGGATGGAAAATGTGGTCACCTATTCCATGCCTAAACAAGCATGCAAAATCCCATGGAGCTAAAAAATATTGCTCTGTTAGGATTTTATGCCCTGAGGATGAATCGCCAAGAGTCCCTGAAATGGTTTGGGATGCGACTTGCAACTAGGCATAAAATGAAAACTGAGACTCAGATTGAGGAATTGTCGACTATGATGGAATCCTAGCATAGGATTTTAGCTAGAGAACCCCTCACTCCCGGTTCCAACCCCTCGAAAGTAGTTTTTTTCATCGATTTCGGTAATTAGTGCTTTGCTCAATAAGAAGCAATGCAACATTTCGATTTAGGGGTCCAATTTATGAAACCATGCCTCGAGAGAAGATGGAAAATATAGTCACCTAGTCCATGCCTAAACAATCTTGCAGCATCTCACAGAACTCAAAAATGTTGCTCTGCTAGGTTTTTATGCCCCAAGGAGCAATTGGCCAAGAGTCCTCGAAATGGTTTGGGATGCGAATTGCAACTGGGCATATAACGAATATCGAGACTCAGATTAAGGAACCACTGACTCCAATGGATTACTAGGATAGGATTTCATCTAGATCATCCCTCACTCATGAGTGCCATGCCTTAGAAGTTGCTTTAATCATTGTTTTTGAGAACTAGTGTTTTGTTATGTTTGAAGCAATGCAACATTTGGATTAAGGGTCCAATTTAAGAAACCATGCCTTGGGAGCAGATGGATAATTTGGTCACCTAGTCCATGCCTAAAAAATCTTGCAACATCTCACGGAACTAAAAAATGTTGCTTTGTTAGTCTTTTATGCCCTGAGCGGGAATTGGCCAAGAGTCCCCGAAATGGTTTGGGATGCGACTTGCAACTGGGCATAAAACAAAAACTGAGACTCATATTGAGGAACCGTCATCTCTATTAGATTCTTGGCATAGGATTTTAGCTAGATCACCCCTCACTCCCAGTTCCAACCCCTCGGAAGTTGTTTTTTTCATCGATTTTAATAACTAGTGCTTTGCTAAGTAAGAAGCAATGCAACATTTGGATTTATGGGTCCAATTTATGAAACCATGCCTCGAGAATTTTAAGTAGGACGAGGCGTATGATATATTCAAGGGAATTTTATATATTTCCACCAAGGACATGGAAAATTCTGATGTGGAAAATTTTGGATGGAGGCATTTCTCTCGGACCTCTTCATGAAAGATTGTGAATCTAAGGTGCATGTACAAATAATTGAGATGTGGGTTTATGATAATATTTTGAATTTTCCAATAACATTCTCCATTGACCTTGTGTAAACCATTAAATTTGGTGTTTGTTGCACTAAGTGTAAAGAACAATGTTGGAGAATTATAAGACGTAAGTTAGGTATGAGTTATTTGTTACCTCTTTATTACCTTTTATTTTAATGGTATCCATATTTTGTATTGATCAAATGAGGAATTAACCCGGAACTGATTCCATTAGAGACAAACTCAATGCTAAGGCCAACTAAAGAGAAAAAACAACACACGTTGATTAATCTAGGAGTCAAGCATGCAAACAAACCTTCTCACAACAAAGCGCTAGCTGGTGATGGAATTCAACATCGCAGAATCGATGCGCAAAGGGGTTGAGTTTCGATGGGTGGGAAAGTTACATTAACAACCTGATTAATGAACTAACACCCTGGTGCAAGTTACCCTACCGAGAAGTGGGCAACCCTCCAAGGAGTCTGAGTGAGTCTATCCAATGTCGATCCTAGGTACAATACCACCTTCCCTGTACTATCACCTTATGTAGGAAGTCTAAAAGATTATGGCCTCTATGGTACCACCTACTATACCAAAGCAGAGGGGGGACAGTCGACAATCGACACCAAGACCAACAAAGCAGGGTTGATTACTCTAAAGGACCCAATGCAACCTCGTGATTGACCCTTGTGTTATAAGGGCTTCCCAAAGTCAGTGATATAGCAACTGGATTTCACTCCCTAACTTAAGGATTTATGTTTGTTTATCAACTTTGGAAAGTTATTCTCACAATCCTATTCCAAATCTCTACACCTAAGCTAAGATGGGTTTGAAGAGCCCTAGAAAAGTTTGTAGATAAATTTTAATTAGCGCTTGATTTTAGGCTATTATTACTCAAAGGAGTGGTCATGAAACTGATGGCGTTTTGACTCGACTCTTTAAACCATGCAAGAGCAAAATAAAATTAAATAATTTCAACTTCGATGAAAACTAGCTATGGGAAGGAGAAAGAGGTTTTAAGCAAAGAAATAATTTCTTGATAGACTACTATATGTGCAGTACTGCTAGGAAAAAAATAGAGGCGCAAAATAAATATCCATATCCATGTCACAGATAAAAATGACACAAGAAAAAAATATAGGCGCAACCATTGAAGAGGCCACACAAAATTACTTGTCAACAAAAGGGTCACAAGGTAGGCATACCGATACTCATTGAGATAACTCATGATATAAATAGTGAGACAATGAATAAGTCTTGAATACAACATCGTGCAAGAAACCATGGCCAGAATATATTAATATGACATAATCAGTCTCATATACATATATATGGGTGTTAAAATTTGAAGTACATCCCAACTATGATTGAACTAACTACATAAGAAATGATGCACCCATGTTCAAGGAAGGGGGTGGAAGAGACCTGAGAAGCCTTGATAAACAAGAATGGGGCTTCAAAAACCCACATGTATATTCTATCAAAATATGTGAACTGCAACTATCTATAAGTTTTGGTGCATATGAAAATGCAATTGCTCACTTCAACACACTTGTTTTAGTGTCATTTTTACCTTGCATGCATTATTTTCTTTAGTTCTTTCGTACACACAGGAAATTAAAAGTACATTGCCTTATTTTTTTTAGTTCTTTCTTCCACAGATGAGTCACCTCTCCTTAGATTTAAAAGTTCTTATTCTTCCATAGTTAAGTAAAAAAATGATCCTTTGGTAGTTTGGTTGAACCTAGCTCATGTGGAATTATTCTTTTGAAACTAAGCATGGTTACCTTTGTTCATTGTTTTGTAGGTTATTGTGATCTCCTTTACTACCTGGCTAGCATGGTTTGTAGCAGGAAATATTGGTTCATGCCCCAAGTCTTGGATCCCTTCTTCCATGGATGAGTTTGAGCTTTCTCTTCAATTTGGCATATATTTCATGGTTATAGCTTGTCCCTGTGCTTTGGGCCTTGCAACACCCACTGCAGTCATGGTGGGTACTGGAGTAGGTTCCACACAAGGTGTTCTCATCAAAGGGGGAAAGGCACTTGAGAGTGCACATAAAGTGAAGAGGGGTTGGTGACTATATAAGAAGAGGTGGCTATGGTGAAATAAGAAGAGGCCGAGGTGGTCGACATGGAGCTGGAGAAAGAATAGAAATGGTGCATGAATGCATTTCTAGAGGAGTATAAATTGTTAGTACCAAATTTGTTGATTCAGACAATGTCAATGATATCTGTGAGCTTTGTTTCTCATATTGATGGTACACTTGGGGAAGCCTCAATTGGAATAAAGACTTTGATAGGAGTATTATCGCATTTATCACCTGGAGAGACCTTAATAAGTATTGGAGTTAAGAATAAAAATCTTGAGACATTAATTGAATTGCATAATATGACTGGAGATTTTGATAGAAATATTAATCACTTGTTTGCAGTTGCTGATACAAAAGTTTTGGAAAATACTTTAAGGGTTTTTTATTCACCATATGAGAGTTATAAACAAAGGTAAGGTGAATTGAAACATGTAATTCTTTTGGCTGAGGTTATTTCTCTAAACTTGCGAGGAGTTGTTCCTTGTTGTGTGGGTGTTTAAGGAGTTTAGATTAGTGAGACAGTAAGGAGGATGGAAGAATTTATTCCACAATTGACTACCTTACTTGAAGTAGCTATTGAGAGGTGCATAAGTTTCACAAGGAGTTTCTAAGAAGAGGCACTTATTCATACATTAGATGATACAATGCTTCAGTACCTAGCAATGCTACATGAAACATTAAAATCATTATAGTTTGTATATGGAATTGATCATTTTACACGCAGTGATGCTCTTAGAATAAGAAATGAGTCTAGAATTTAATTCAAGTGTCGAGAACATATATTTTTCTTTGAGTTACTTGGTAAACTAGTAACAGAACTGAAGACAATGTCAACAATGCAAAAACGAAGTTATGGATAGGACTTTTGTTTTTCAGATTCTCAAGCTTCTGGACATAGTTCCTCCAACTGTTTTGCAAGAAAGTGTGGCTCATTTATATAGGAAATATGACATGGACGAAGGAGAATATATGACTGCCCTTGTAGTTGGAATTTCCATGGGACCTAAATCAGAACCCCCATCTTATATTAGAACCCCAATATCATGTCCAAAGAATCACTCACGCATAAACAACCCATTTTGACATATAAAATTACCCTAGAAAAATTAAAATGCAGAGGTTCTCATCGAGTTTGGTAGCATTGTTGGTGGGCTCATGTTCTTGCAAAGGTTCTCACCAGTAATCACTTGTGCTATGGCCAGATAGGGCCTCCTTGATGGTGGAATCATCTGGAAACAATGGTGGGCAACATGTCTTCCTGTTGCAGTAATCGCTTGCGCTATGGATGGATAGGGCCTCCTCGATGGTGGGCTCGTGTGGGAATGATGGTGGTCATGTCTCCTTGTTGCAGTAATCGCTCGTGCTATGGCTGGATAGGGCCTCCTCGATGGTGGGTGCTTGTCTCCTTGTTGCAGTCTCGAGTGAGAGCGTGCGAATATATTCAAGAACAGTGAGTGAGCGCGAATATCTTCAAATAGAGTTTTTGTCTCTCTATTTTGGTTTTGTTACATTATTTTTTGTTATTTCTTGTTATATGTTGTTATTGTTATTTTTTTTTTTTGTTGTTTATTATTTTTTATTATATATTATATAATAATATAATATATATATTATTAAATTAAATTTATGAATTGAATTAAATTAATTCTATTGTTGAACTAAATTTATTGGAATTTTATAAAATGAAAAATATTCCCTTTTACCATTAGATTTTACCATATGTTATAAAATGATTTTACCATAGCTTTTATAAACTGATATTATAAAATGATTTTACCATAGATTTATGACTCCCTTTATTGACATAAACCCTATCTCATAATCCCTATATAACTTGACCCATATAAGACGACAATGATGATGATGGCAATGATGATGTGGAGGATGAGGAGGACAATGACAACATTGATTACGGTGATAAAAATGACGATGATGACCATAATGATGTTGATGACAAGGATGAAGATGATGATGATGACTATGACAACAATGAAAATGATGATGATGATTAAAATGATGATGACGATGACAATGACGACGATGATTATGAAAGTGGAGGCTTTGTTACAGCTCACTGTTGAGCGTAAGGACAAGCTCAGTGATACATGAAGAGAAAGTAGATGAATGAGATGCAACAATGACAACACATGATCAAGAGATCATGAATACTTGTGTACCCCATGAGTCTGATGCAGGAGCATCAACCCCACCTAAGTCAAAATTTGAAATTCTAACCTTCAAGAGGCGGATGTGCCCTTGAGGATATGATTTCCTCTACAAATGATTGAATTTGTTTTTTGTAACTTCTATGTTAAGAATATTTTAATTGATTGTGAGTGATTTTTGGGAGTTATATCATATCCTTTCATTGATACGATCCTTATTATGTTTTAATTGTTATAAATTATGAACCTTCGGGTGTTTTTGGGGAGGCCCCTGAATAATTTAATACCAGAGCGAGTGTGTAGATTAGTTGAGAGGCGATTGGGACTGTTGAGGCCATAGTGTAATTCAAGCTCAAATAGATAATGAATTTTTGTAATTATGTATTATGGTGCATTCTATTTCATGTGTGATTGTGTGTGTAATTGTGTTTGGATGTAAGTGTGAGACATAGGCCATCTATCAAAGTTGCAACTCTGCGATACTTTGAAATGATAATATTCTAGTATGGTGAATGATCGATCGTCAATCACAGAATGGATCGAAAATGATATAGCCTTTTTGCATGACAAATAGAGAGGGAATTAACATAAATCAATTGCTCGAAATAATAGCACGTGCGGGATTAGAAATCCATGTGTTAGTATAAGGTGGATTTCTTGGGTCCATGTCTCGATATCTGAGTCAAGAGTCAACCCCCCCGAAATGATGTGGATTGTCCATCATGAAAATAAACCTACGGTGGATAGTTAAGAACCTTTTGGATTAGCGTGTGGTCATAACATGTGGTCATTCAGAAATTTAGACCCGGGTTCGAAGTTATGGAACATATGAGTAAAGGATCAACTTTTGGCGAGCATGTATTTGTGCAAAGGAGATTGACAATGACACCAGGTTACTGTTGAACGAATTCGAGTTGGTTGTTGCAAGGACTGTTACAGTCCATTATATGGGTTCTCTCTTGAACTAATTGTTATTGTGTTTTTGTATTTGGTGAACTTGGATTTGGTCATCAAACCTATGGGTGGAAACTCATTTCCACTCACTTGGGTCTCCTAAAGAGAAATTACCATGGGGCACTTGGTCATTTGATGGATTAAACACAACACAATTCACTTAGTTAGTAACCCTAGTCCTTCTAACTATTTTATACTATTCTCTCTTGGAATTATTATGCATGGGGTTGGCTTAACACTGTGTTGGTCCTCTCCCCTTGGAATACTTTGTTGGAAAGCTTGGATTTTATCATATCTCCAATTGGGGATTTTTCTTCACATCAACATTGTGATGGATGCCACTACATATTTGACATGTGTAGCTAACCCATGCATTAAAGCCATCAACATATTTATCAAGACACAAGTTACAATTATAAGCCATACACCTAATTTATGCACCTACCCACACACATCCCAACCCATGAACCTAATGCATGAAACTAGTGCACACAGCTAACCACTATTAATGTTAGTGTTGGATTAAGGGTGGATGTAGCTATCACATCAACCCAATAAATTGCACCCTAATGTGATAATTACTACTAATTCCAAACATGGCCACTAAGGCAGTAACCCAAAACCATTATTCTAAGCCACCCAAATATCCTAATGCACTTAACCCATACAATCGACCAATGTAGCTAATTGATGCACTTAACTCACACAATTGACCAATGTAGTTAATTGATGCACTTAACCCACACACTTGATTTTGTGCCCCATCAATGAACTTCTCCACGATAGAAAGAAAATCCACTTCATTGCATTAACATTCCATGTTGCTAACAAACCCATTTTCCATAATATTATATTTGGGTACTAGTAAGGCTTAGAATAATTCAAAAGCATACATAGATAATACAAATGGAGGTCATGACTAGGGAAGAGGGAACACATTCCCTTAAACCCTACCTCCCCATCATCTTAACAACTGACCCCACCATTACATACTTACCACCTTAGGACCTCCATCTCAGATATTGACATGTGGTTGAAGCATGGGTATGTTCTTGAAAGAAAACACATAGTACTATCCCAAAGGCACAATTCCACCATTATTAATTGTTATAGGAGGTGATTTTGTGCTTTAGCACCATCAATAACATCTAGGCTCACCCACAGTAGGTCATAGCAAGGAATTTCTCTACATGAATCGTCAATTCACCAGATATCCTATGGGGTGCATGAGTCATTAAAACCCCTAACTTCCATCACCCAAACCCTTAGTCAGCTAAAACCCCTAACTTCCAATACCAATATTCATCCTCATATTATCCATAGGGGAATGGAAAACCACTAAACCCTCTAATATATTTCACACCTAATTCCTATAGGCCATTCCCAAAATCTTTATAACCCTTGAACATTATATCATGTGTAATTTAATTGTCATTCACTATCAAGAAAGTGCCCTAACCCTTGTCCCCAATAACCCTTAATCCCTAAATTATATAACTACTAACCCTTAATGTAATCTCTAACCTCGAACTCTTATAACCCCTTATCCCTAGCACATGCAGTAATTGATATGATCCATAACCATTATAAGTTGT
>ML789750.1:631858-670557 GCA_009831015.1 Picea engelmannii
AGATATTATGCAAAAATTGAAACAAATGAAAATGTTAAATTCAAAAAATTAATGTAAAAAAATACCTGGAACAATCATTGTCAACATTATGTGCTCCCTCTTTATTGACATCCAAGGAGGAATGTTATTGTTGATAACAAAAACAGGCCACACTGAGTAAATAGACCTAAGCTCTTCGAATGGATTAACACCATCAGGTTCCAATGAAATCCTAACATTATGAGGTTCATCTTCGAAATCTGCCCATTTTTCCTCAATTTCCCTAAATGCAAAACCATTGACAAGCATTCTATTACATGCATGGTAATCCATAAATTGTGTTATGCTTTCACACCTGAACAATCGTTGCAAACTTGGAATTATGGGAATATGACGAAGAACCTTTCGAGGCACCGTTTTTGTTACTTGATCGGTTCGATATATACTGATAAGACATTGCAGACATTCGGTTTTCGAAGCATGTTTTCCATAATATATAATATGGGCATTAGGACATGAATCTATAGTTTGATAATCCATTCCAATGTGTTTCATAATGGCATGCAAACCTCGATATGTGTGAGGTAAAATATTTGACGATGGTAACAAAAATTCACCTAACAATCTACAACATAACAAACAACTATTTGATGTAAGAATATTAATCGTAAAAATTGGATTCTTATTTTACACATTGATTAACACTAAAAACAAATAGAAAAAAATCAACATTTATGTATAATATGAGATGAAACATATTACGTACCTTAGTATATGTTTCATACAAGTGTTCGACAAATTATTCATAACCTTTAAGTTCACTAGCAGCAATGTAGCAAAGAAAATATTTGCTCTTGATCCTTCATAAAGTCATTTATTTGCCTTTTCTAATAGAGGTTCATCATAAATACCATCATTTTCCCCATCCTCATCTGGCTGCGAAAACAAATCTTGGATCATTTGATTTGTCCCATCATCTTCTTCCATGGGATCATTAACTTGATTTGTTGCATCATCTTCTTCCATGAGATCCTCATTTGCTTGGTCATGATGATGTTCCTCGTCTTGTACAACATCATATCTACTAATACTTGGTGCAATATTCTGTGGAAAGTTAGAGGGAAACTCTAAATTTATAATTACAAACAATCATGCAAAATTAGTGTATACTATAACAAACATTCAAACAATATATATACATATATATATAGTTTTATATAAAATTGACAAAATAAAAAAAGATAATGAATATATAGCTAATTACCATGGGACGATATTCATTCAATCCACCATCAATGTGACCATATTTCCTACAATGTTTTGTAGTTGTTGCTATTAAAATTCTTACCGGACGTCTGAGGAAACATATTTTACAAGGGAAATAACATCTACCATCACCCTTTTCACCCGCTTTACTTTTTTCCCCACCTCTAACAACATTCTACGACATTCTTCCACACAAAAATACCCTTTCGGAACCATCGTTGTTATATCAAGATTGCCGCAACATATTTAAATAGTCAAATATTTATAGTCCAATTTTAGGTCACTATCGTCGCAATGGCGATGAACGTGACCTAAAAATATTTATTTTTTTACCTATTTATTTTAGGTCATTTTTAACGGTCAATTTTAAGGTTAGGTAAGTCGTCGCTCTTGCGATGGACAAACTATATTCATCGCTCTTGTGACAAAAATTGACCATAATAATTTAGTCAAACTATATGCATCAAGATAGCAATGAATACGAAGTGGATTTAGAAAAAATGATCTTTGTCTCTTGCATGTTGCGACGAAAGAGTACTTTCATCACAAGTGGTCGTCGCAAATTTTTCAAAATGTAGTAGTGTGCATTCCTCAGTAATGTGTGTATTTGAAACCCCTTATTATCTTTTGATATTCATATATTTCTTAGAAAGTCCCCTTTTTAGGTTCATGCACTTCTTTTTACTGGGATTAAGTCCTTTTAATTTTATATGCATTCAATGCATTAGGAGTATGGACAATCGCCTCATAGGGAGGGGGTAGAGCTCAAGATGACTTTGTCTCTTGACTTGTCATTTTTCATCCCATTATTCCTTTTTTTATAACATGATTTTTTTTCTTTTTTCCAACTGCATCAACCTCAGGCATTATAGCCCCTTCTTCTCATAGGAGGATGAAGGCACGAACCATTTTGGTGTACATGTAACAACCATTTCCAAAAAATGGGACAATAGAAAGAATCAAGGTGAAAAACATTAAGTATAAAAAGGAATGGTACGTTACCCCTATCAAGGCCTCCCAGTAGTACCCTTGTTCCCCAAGAGTGACAACATTGGACTAGAACACATATGATGGCCACCAAGGTGAAACAAGGAAAAAAACATAACTTCCAAGCAATCATGATCCATTATCTCACTTCAACCCATGATCCTTACTTAAATGATTAAAGATGATTAAATATTGTATTAAAATTTTTTAATACAACTATAAAAGATAATGATTCAAAATAATTGTCTCACTATATACATTTGAATTTATATTATACATATTTATAGTTTTGTAACAAAGAGGACATAGTGATTAAGTCTAATTCCTTCAACATTGAAGAATCTATAGTTGTAGTATAACTTAGATAAATATTGAAAATGACCTAAAATATAATTGATGAAACCAAAAGGGAATCCCAGTTCCCATCTGTAGAGCTACCAAGAGAGAACATGTGTTGCTAACCCAAGGGTGCACATGCCTATTTTTGTTGCTATTGAATGTCTTCCTTTTCCTTGAGACCTTAATCAATCATGATAGGGTTGGAAGGAGTACCTTTAGACTCCTATGCAGGATCTGTTATTTCCATTGGGTTATACTTGATATCCTCTAGTTTTTCCACTATGATGCCAATGTCATAAACCACTCTATAAAATACTTCAAACTTTTTATCCATTAAATCTAGTTTATGGAGAATTTCTTGTTGTTGTTGAACCTTCTCCTCTATAACCTGTACTATGAAACATTTGTTCATACAGTGAATTTATATTAGCTTAAAAATATTGGTGTCTCTAGAGTGAGAGAACCATGTGTCTCGGGACTAGGCCTTGAATTCTACCTTAACCTATTTGTTGGACATTTTCCTACATTTTTTCTTAACGAAATTTTCAATGTGGGCAACCTCCTCCTTGACAACAGTGGGAAAACAAAATTGAGGATTGCATGTTTCCTTCATGGAATCAAAATGGGTGTGAGTGATGCGAGGGGGGATTTGTTAGTGCATGGACTCCTAACATGCTTCTTGGCACCTCAAATGACCTCACTCTTCTTAGAATCTAGTTGTAGTTCACTTCTAGGTTTCAAAATCTTAGCTTGAGGATGAGTGATAGGAGAAATATAGGGAAATATGCAATCAGGAATAAAGATAAGACATTGAAAATGAGGGAAAGGTTCCAAAACTGATAAGAGAGATACCCACTTGAAAAGGAAAACCATATAAGGACCCTGCAAAATGACCCATATAAATTCACCTAATTGCAGATGAAAAATTATTCCTACCAAATCTTGATAGTGAGCCAAACCATAAGACATGACACTCTATAATACTAAACATACAAGAAAGTTCAAAATCAAACTAGAAGAACCAAACCTAGACACAAGACCAAATCCATTGTGAAGCATAACTTCCCCTATTTACCCAACCTTTCTCCATTTCCTACTCCACGAGTGAGTCATATGAATCTTCTTCCTTTATCTAGGAATGATGTTGCACATGGTGGGATTAATGGTGAAAACATACCATAGGTTGTTTGTCAAATGAGATGGATCTACAATGAGATATCCTATCCTAGATTCCCTCCAATTCATTGTGCTTTACATGAGTGATCCTAGGAGGGTGCACTTTTGGGTACCATGTGAGGCTTGTCCTTTCTACTCGCATAAGCACCTCATCCAAGAACTTATTGTCCCTGGTGTTTATGGAATCACAATCCTATTTCAAATTACTAGGTAGTGTTCCATTCTAGAGTAATGTCAAGTCTCAGTTGGTTTATGTGACCCCTTCACTAGCCGATCTGTCCTTCGGTCCATTTTCTTTCTCATGGACATGGTAAGGGGTGATGGATGCAAATAGCTTCGATATTTTCCCTAGGTTAGCACTGAGACACCAATTCTTCAAGATCTTGTCAGGCTTAGAGCCATGTACAAGCTTACTCAGATATTGAATCAAAATATGGGAATTTCCTTTGAGAATAAGGCTATTGTATCCATATTGATATACAAGTTGAATATCCCTCACCATAATATCCATTTCATCCCCATTTTTGGTTTTTTGACCAATGAAGTAGACATATATATATGGAGAATGGTCCTCAAAGCATGTTTGAACACACCCTTTCTCTCGATGGCCCAATATTTCCCTTAGATTCTCCATAAAAGTTGAGTTAATAAAGTGAGGAGGGGGTAAGGGCCAATTATCTTATGAGTAAACTATGAGATTGGGGAGAGAAGATTTGGTAGATAGAAAATACAACTCAATATCCCATGTTGCCAATATTATCTTTTCATTTCCCTTGGCATGCTTGGATTCTTAAAACCATGTGATAGCCATGATGGATTCTCAAATTTTGATATGAATGGATTCCCATAAGGAAAATTTGTCTTGTTGTTGATGTTTGAAAATGCATTGATTAAATTCTTTCCATATGGTCCAAAGAACAAATATTGGGAAGAGGCTCTAAGATTGATTGAGAATTGGGTTTTCAAAAGGTGAAACTCTCCAATTTTCCAACATTTGAACAATGTCATTCCTTTGTATATCAAATTACTTGAATATAATATCTCTTTAATCCCATAAAACATACTTATGAGCAGACATCGAAAATGTGTTATTTTTTTTCCTCTTTATTCCTACACATTTAGTAGATAGATGGATTGTTGAAGCCCTATCTTAAAAGTTTGTCCCAAGTCAAAATCATTTTCCTTCATAAGATCTAAAGGAAGGATGAGACTTTCGTCTAGAGCTCCAGTTTCCATATTTACTTCCATATCCTTTCTCCATCAAGTAAATTATGTTTGGATTCCAAGGAATACACATGTTTTAATGTGCCTAATGATACATGTGTGTATTTATAATTTCTCATGAGTATTCCTAGGGTCTTATGTCAACCACCCCTTATTATTATATTGTTTCTATTTAATCACATAATGGGCATATTATTTCCTTTGAATTGCATAGTGGATCTATTCCAATAGTATGGCCACATTACATTCATTATCCCCTTAGGTACCTCCATAGGTACCCCATATTTCCCCATATTATCCTCCGTAAGTACATTGCATTCCATCCCCCTTGACATGTTTTAGCCTAAAAAAATGGGAAGAAGCCATATAATATGACCTACTAAGCAATGTATTCAATCACTATCATGCACAAGCATCCATCCATCCTAGTAAAATGTGGGCATGGGGTCCAACTGTGGCTTTTAATTGATCTTGATTTGGGTTTCTTCTTAGAATTTATGTCTTCATTGCACTACTCTGATATCTCCATGAATTGATTTTACTCCCTCACATGCCTGTGTATTGATTGCCTCTTTGGTTCCATGTTAATCCATAGTGAGTTTATTGATTATCATGCCCTTGCCTTGATGATTGTTATTTCTTCATGTGGTGTGGGTGGTGATACACAAAAACCTTAACTATAGGTTCTTCTTTCTTTGACTCTTCAACATGTGGTTATGTAGTTTCTTCTTCATGTTTATGCCCTTCTTGTGGATTTTGTTCAAGTGTTTGTAGAATATCTTATTCTAATTAAATCCTACACTTGTCATTTGATGTGTCATTAGGTATTGTAGTTTATTTCCCATCCAGAACTTCCTCCATTGTCCCCTTGGGCCCTACTTGCTTAGTAAGAGAAATGTCTTGTTATGTAATTTTCTTTTTCTTGTACCATATCTTTAAAAACTTGTTTAATTTGCACATTAATATTAATTGTACCAACTGAGTCCATCCAAGGATATTCTAAAACCATATCCACATCATCCATAAATATAGCATGAAATTATGAATACAACACATATTTATCCATGGTGATCTTCAAATATTAAAATTTTTGAATATGTTCACCCTCAACTTGTGTGATTTGAACACTATGTGTAGGAACTTGCAATATTTTACCCAAACTAATATTGATGAAATTATGCTTGCAACTAAGGTTAATAAAAGAAATATTCTTCTATTGTTGAATACATCCATGAACCTGTAACATGAAGTTGTCACATGAAAATAAATCCTTGATGCTTGCTTTATCCTTACTCTTGGGATGAGGCCACTTGTCTAAAAGTAATTTGTAATATGCTTCATCAAAAAGTGTCATCATCTTAGTAGAGTCCAATGAATTCCACCATATGGCAGCATCTTCTTTGAAACCAGAGGGTAACAAAACCTTCCAACCCTTTTTCTATTTTGACTTTGAAGATTCTATGAATTCTTCAATACTAGGGCCATCATATTTTCCAATAAAATACACTTTTCTTGAAATAAATCTTCAACAAAAACTAGGATTTATAAAAAGAACTTACTTTTCAATGGAACTGCTTTATGTAGTTAGGATTTGAGGCCAAAATTGCAAAATGATCATAACCTCAGTTGTACTTCTCGGATTGGCTATTATGACCCCAATTATGAAATTCCACGACTTTTCTAAATCTTCAAGAAATAGTTTGACTAAAATATGTGCACTCTCTCAAAAGATATCCAATATTTGAAATTTGCGGCCATCATTAGAAAAACCCTAAGAAAATCATATTTTGAATCGATGATATTTCCACTTCCCGGACTTCATTTTGGATGATTGTTTTTTAGTTGGTTAGTTTTTCGAGAGGAATTTATATATGTGGTTGGTTTCTTTAAATTATTCATAGAAAGTTTCATAAATCGACCTGAATAATTCCTTCCTCTTTTTTCCATCAAAAATATGTAAAAGAGAAAAAAATTCTTCCTCTTTGTACCCAAAAATTCCCCACTTTGTTCCCAAGAAAGAGCTCTAATACCAATTGTAGTAAAAAATCAAAGATATAAGAGACAATGCACCATAAAACTTAAAATATAAACCCTTAACACCAAATATATCCAAGACATTCACCATGAACATGATAATAATATAGAGAGAAGAACCCTTGAGGTAGAATAACACCATCAAATACTCCTTATGGAAGGAATTACTCCATAATGCATGCTTGCTACAAGAAAACACAATTCAACACACATCTCCAATATAATGATACCCATGTGTATTTATACTTTCTCATGAGTATTCCTAAGGGTTGTATGCCAACTACCACTTATTATTATATTATTTCCTTTTAATCACATAATGGGAATATTATTTCCTTTTAATTACATAGTGGGCCTATTCCAATATTATGGCCACATTACATTGATTATCCCCTTAGGTACCTCCCTAGGTACTCCATATTATCCTCCCTAGGTACATTACACATTATTTACCTTGAAGTTTCCATCCCCTTGGTTTCCCCATCTAAGAATATATTGGCCTTATCTAGATTTAATTTTCCTTTCCCTCTAGTGGATTTCGATATTTATATAGGATTCCTCATTCAGTTCAAATGGTCAGTTGACTCTTGATCTCCAAATGAGATATGAATATTGACTGGTTTCTGAAGTATCCTCCTAATATTGGTGTATCCTATGTTATCCCAAGGCTTGGAGAGTGGTCCTTGCCTCTTGTAGAGAGTCATATAATCCTAATTTTCTCTCTTGCTACCAAGAATCATCCTAGAAGAGGGTAGAGGTTCGTTTTTTTGATTTTATATAAGAAATACTTCTAAACTAATTATTTATGGTGTGAGGAATTGTTCCATATCAAATATCCCTAGTGAGATTTCTCCATTCTAATGAGTTCACCTCCTTAATATCCCCAACATATTTGTCTCTCCAAAAAATTTCCCATGGCTCTTCTTTTCTTTTAGTGATCTCCACTAGTTTTTAGTAACCAATGTTGTTATAGCCTTAATTTCCACCCTATAGTCCAAAGAGGAATCCATAAGAGGATATAATCCACAATACACACTTTTTCCAAAATTTTATCCCTTTTGGAGCCTTTTTGGAGGTCCTCACGGGACACCTAGTAGACAACAAGCTAGGTCCTCACTGGTCACCGGTGGCTCAACAAGCGAGGAACTGCTAAACTTGTAGAATCATAGAGTTACAAGGTGATAGGAGAGGGATGATTTTTAAATTCATGGAAAATACTTAGGAACTCACATCATGCGAGTCTCTAGTGGTCTCTAGAATATCTAGAAGCCTCTCCCAAGCATCCTTCAAGAGCTATATAACAAAGGCAATCCTTGGGCAAGAGGAGGAAGAATTGAATGGTATTGTTATGATGTCCAAATGTAGAGGTATCCATGTACTACATCCAGAAGTCATTGAATCCTAGCCTAACCAAGGCACTGTAAGGAGAGGGAAGGTGTAAGGAGGTCAAAGGAACTTGCATCAACGTTTGAGGTATGCATGTCTTGATGTAATGTTCTTATGATTAATAATAGATAGATGATTTTCCCTCCATCTTATTTTTGTTTTGTCATGAATTAATTGAATCTGATTATGCAATTGATTAATCAAGATATATATAAGGTATTAGTGATTATTCTTAACACTAGGGAAAAGAAAAAGGTCAGTTGTGTTTGTTACTTGTGTGCAGGAAGCATGTGAACAAAGCTAGAGTTGAATATATACACCAACCAGGACACTCAAAAACAACCCTCAGAAAATAAGGTATGTTTATCTACTCATTTCCAATCTAAAAGAATTGTTTTCCTTCTATATCTAGGAGAACCATATGAAATCTATCTCTCTTTTCTATGTAAGATAACTAGGCTGATCCTAGGGAGATATTATTGATTATTCAGTGAGTTCCTTGTGAGAAATATTCCCATGACAGATTGGAAACCATACTGGGAAGAATTCCTCTATATTTGAGTCTCTTTTCCTACCTTTTCCTCCTCTTCTTGTGATTTTCATTTAATCTTTCTTCCATTCCGTCATCCCAAGGCTTAGATCTAGTAGATCTGATTTAGATCTGGAATATTTGCAACAGATCCACCTTTTTCAAAAAGAAATATTTTGCACACTCTTTATTGTTTTATAATGGGTGTCTTGGGAGACCCTTGCAGGTTTCATAATAGGTTTCCCACGAGGCCCTCACCGGTTGACAGGCTTGTTTCCTGCAAGGACCCTTGTAGGGTCTAAGCCTTGGGTCCTCGTAGGACACAAGCCTTGGGTCCCTATTATTAGGGAAGAAAACCTCTATAAATTAGTTTTCCAAGGGATTTTTCATAATTATTTTCATGACATAAAAAATAAAATGAAAAAATTATTTTTCTGATCATCCTTTGTGAAACATTTTGGAACCTCTTTGCACAATTTCACTTGAAAAATTTGGGGTTTTACATTGTTAAGATCCATTCCTTGTGAGTTTTGGGTTCATATCCTGTGAAGACGTTGGAGTGTATCAGGGGGCATCACTACCAATATCACACTACCCTTTTCTTGTTAACATGTTGGTTTCCATTTGCATTGTGTGTTCTTGCAAAGATCAAGAACTTTTTCACTTCCATTTGAAAAAAAAATAACCAAAAAGACAAAAATATTTCTTGCATGCTAGATTTTCTTTTGAATCATTAGTGTACAAGTGCATTAGAAGGATTGATTGGTTTAAGATTTGATTTGTTGGTTTCTTGGTGTATGTGTGAGGTCTGATTTCTGAAATTGGTAAAGAAAAAGAACAGTCATTTTCCCTCCCATAACTAAACTTCATTGAAGAAAACAAATTTGCATTAGCATATTTGAATTGCTTGGTTGGGTCAAGAGTCCTCACATCATTAAAGTTTCATTCGTTACCTTTATACATAAGAAACAACCATTTAAAAGAAGCACTTAATCTAAAATCAATTAGACATTTTTCTTTTGATAGTAAAACAACATTAGATAGGCTTAGGGACTTGGAATAATATTGGGGAATAAACTCTCCAAGGCCACAAAGCGAAACCTAGAATTCATTAAAGAGCGTTAAAATCCATTCTTGCAACTAGTGTGTCGGGAGCCTCCTCTAACACATGAGTTAAGCAAGAGGTCACATCAAGGAAAGTAGGGATATTACCCTTCTCTTTTTTCCTTTTTTTTGTGATATTGCTTTGATCATTTACGTATACAGGGGTTTTGTTGGACTTAGTTACCCTACCCTTATGTGCATTTGGACCTACAACTATTCTCTTGGTCATTTATTGTAAGGTGGTATCCTTAGTGACCTTTCCCAAAGAGCTACATAGGTGACTGCAACTGGGATGTGCCTGTGGTACCTGGGTAGATGTTCGTTCATAGTATCAGTTCCCTCAGAGGGTGCCTGCCTTAATAAAGGGTACTTTCACAGACCAGGTTTGTTTCGCATAGATCATTATAACTACTCCTCATACCTTTTCTAGTCAATGATGTGGGGAATTCATCTCCCCCATAGGGTTAGTTTTTGGAAGGCCCCTGAGTCAATTGGTTTTCTTTTTGTTTTACTAGATTTGATTAGGGGTGTTCTCTTTGAGTTTGATTCTAGGTTGACCATAGGTTGATTTATGTTTGGATAGTAACATAGTTTATTCACCATGGCTAAATTATCGTGTCAGTCCCATCGACTATGAGGACTTGAGCCTATTACAAAGGAAGAACCACATGTTAAACATAGTGAAATATCTGATGAAGAATTTGAAGGGATTGAACTTTGGTTTGAAAAAACTGGTTTAGTTGAGGTAGAAGTGGTAGACGAATGTCCTCCATGAACTTTTAATCCTCCTTTGACTGAGCCAAAAACCCCTATACTAGTCCAAGTAAGGGAAATATTTATTGATCCTTTTTCTTTGTTCACTCATCCTCCCACCATGTGAGGACCAAGTGTCTCATCTAGTGTATTTGATCCTACAATTCCATCATCAAGTGGGATAGGGGGAAATTATTAAGTTCCTGAATAGATCTGCAAATATACTTCATAAATAACCAAGAATAAACCAAACCATTGACCATAACATGAACACAATATGTAGTCAAAACCCTTGAGGTAGGGTAACACCATATATTATTCTTTAAGGAAGGAACACACTCCTCAAGCAATACTTTTTTGTTACAATGACAATATTCTTCACTATGTTTCATTACATTGCTTACACTTTTTATATAGCTCTCTCTATCTCCTAGGAACCTTCTAGAGAGATTTCTCACATTTATTACATTTACCTACCATAGTGGGCCTTTATTAATATAGTGGACCTAGTCCACCTTACATTGAATGCCCACATTCTCATATATTAAATGACTTCCACTAATAATACATAACCACATTCCCATTGGGTACCTCCCTAGGTACCCCATATTACCTCCCTAGGTATACTACATTCCATACCCCTTCACATATTTCATCCTCAAAACATGAGATGAAAACATACAATATGACCGACTAAGCAATGTGGCCAACTGGTACCAAGTACGACCATCCATCCATCCCAATGGAAGTCGAATGTGATGTCCATATGTTACCTTTCCACCCTGATCTTGATATGCATTATGTCGATGTTTCCATGGGATTAGTTCTCTAGCATGATGTCTTCCTGTAGTGCTAGTAGGCCTCCATGCACCTCTCAATCGGTTTCCTTTTTGGTTCCCTACTGGTGCATAAATGTGTTGATGCACATGTCCTTGCCTTGATGACTATTTTTTCTCTATATGATGTGGATGGTGATATACAACAACTGTAGGAACCTATTCATTTTTCTTCAAATCTACAACACATTGTGCCTTTGAGTCAATGACCTCCTTAGCTTCCTGATTATATCCTTCATGTAGTTTTGCTTCATCTTCTTCTGTAGACTCTATTTCTGCTTCAATTTCAGACTCGAAAATAACTTCTTTGCTAGCCTCCATGGGGCCATGTTTCTTACTAAGAGACACATCCTGCAATGTGTTTTTCTTTTTATTGTACCACAACTTCAAAAAATTCTTTTGCACATTAATATTAATGGTACCCATTGATTCTATCCAAGGATATCCCAAAACAATATCCACTTCATCCATATCCATAACATAAAAATCTGAATGCAACACATATTTATCCATACTAACCTTCAAATATTTAAAAATTTGAACATTTTAACCCTAAACTTGTGTGCTTTGGATATTCTGGGTAGGAGGTTGCAATATATTAACCAACTGAACATTAATAAAATTATGTTGGCAACTAGGGTTAATAGAAACAATGACATTTTCTTTTAGAATACAACCATGAACCTGTAATATAGATTTGTCACATGAAAAATAAACTCTCGTTTCTCCCTTTAGCATCATGCAACCATTTATCTAAAAGACAATTTTCAAATGATTCATCAGAAAGTGTCATCAATTGGCTATATCTATGTTGTTGCCACCAAATGATGAAATAATCTTTTAAATAACACAATACCCAATGTTTCCAATCCTTTTTTGAAAATGACTTCAAGTATTTTACGAATTATTCAATATTAGGGCCAACATATTTTCCAGTAAAAAACATATTTCTTGGGATAAATCTTGAACAAAAACTAGGATTAAAAATAACTTACTGCAGAAAATCGCAGCTTTTTCCAGGAAAAACCCTGAAAAACTGTTGAATTTAAAATGATCCTAATTTTTCTTCGCGGACTCCGTTTCGGCTGATTTGTTTTTTAAATTGGGTATTTTTCCAAGAGGAATTCAAATATACAATTGTCTTGGCCAAATTCTACACATAAATTTTCATATATGAACCTAAAGTGTGCCGCCCTGTTTTTTCCCTAGAAAAAATCTGCAAAAAGAGTCAAACAATTCCCCCCTTCTTTGGCCAAGGAAAGTGCTCTATACCAATTTTTAAGTACCTAAATATATCTAACAATAAATCTCAAAATAAATTAAGAATATCATCAAGAATAATCCAAAACATTCACCATAACATGAACACAAGATGTAGTCAAAACCCTTGAGGTAGGGTAAAACCATATATTATTCCTTGAGGAAGGAATGCACTCCTCAAGCAATACTTGCTTGTTACAATGAAAATATTCTTCACTATGTTTCATTACATTGCTTAAAATTATTTATATAGCTCTCTCTATCTCTTAGGAACCTTCTAGAGAGCCTTCTCACATTTATTACATTTAACTACCATAGTTGGCATTTATTAATATAGTGGACCTAGTCCACCTTACATTGAATGCCCACATTCTCATATATTAAATGACTTCCACTAATAATACATAACCACATTCCCATTGGGTACCTCCATAGGTACCCCATATTACCTCCCTAGGTATACTACATAAATCTTCTCGAGGCCATCCCTGTAATGTCCACATTACCACCTCTTATATCCATTGGGCCCACACTATCCATCCCATTTTCTTTCATTTCCTTGATCTAGGTGATTTCATCCATGTCTTCATCTCCATCCATTAGTTTACCAAATTATTCCACACCCATCCAATCTATCTTGACGCCCACCTTTGGATCTTCTTCCAATGGGGTGGTCAATCTTTGTTTTTAGCATGGGGAGTGGCATTCCTTCCACCTCCACCATTATTATGAGCGACATGGTATTGTCTGGAACTAGTTCACCTTTCAGATGGAATATGTCTAGTGGTTTTGGGCTTGTCCCTAATCATACTAGGGGAAATAGTACATATGGAGGTTTTAACTTTCCTTGGGCTAACACACATTTCCTTGGGGGCACATACCTTTGGGAAAAAATTTCATAGTGGGGAGATTTTCCTTTTGTGTCCACATCCAGTATTGGGGGTTTCTTCCTTGGGACTAACTTTGGGAATATTTTTCCTAGAGGGTCCACATTTATCCTAGGGGACAACCCTTATGGAGAAATTTTAGGTTATGGGAGTAGCCATGCTCCTGAAGGTGCCACCATCCCAGTAGGAACTTACTCTTTAGGAACTCACCAACCCTCCAATAGTACCAACATAGAGGGACAACAAGGTCCATCTGGGATAACAAAGACTTCATCTCACTCCCAGTATTCATTTGCATCATTTCTTTTCCTTGCAACATTAGATTTACCAAAATTTTCATGGTTAACGAATGACCCTATAGCCCATGACCCTTCATGGTTGAAAATGTACTCCAAGCTACCTTCAGATATTCTGAAATTCGACAGAAATCTAGGAGACAACCCCTCTACACACTCATGACATACCACTTATGGTGTTCATCCAACTTTTTGATGGATGATAGTGTGAGGCTATGTCTTTTCTAGAGATCCCTGACCAGATTTTCCACCAAATGGTACATTGAGTTAAAAGGTGGTTCATTTAGGAGCTTCAATGATATGGAAATGGTGTTTTTAACACATCACCAATTGGTGATATGATACAATATAGGAACTGAGCTCTTGACTTCATTGCATCAAGATAATGCCATACATATTTCCGATCATATACATTAGTGGCATCGAATGTGTAGGATTATCAAGACACAAATCCTTGACAAAATCCTTATGGAGTGGTTTACAAAGTCCCTCCTACCACCCATTTCCCGAGATGTAGCTAATAGCTATGGTTGGGGCGACTACCAAGGAGCAGGCCATTTTGTGTGCCCAACACTTAGAATTTATTTATTCTCAGTTAGGTACTCTATATGAAGTTATTCCAAATGCTCCTTGGTTGTTGACATATCCAAGGAAGAAAAACCCAATACCCCATGTCAATGGTGTGGTTGGTTTTTTTTCCCTTGTGTTTTTGCATCGATTAAATGACCAAATGGGTCATATGTCAATTACATCACACCTATCATCTTCTGGCACTAATTATAGAACTGTTGCAGTCCCCTCTCAAACCTACAAGGTGAATTTAGTGCAGTCCACGCAAGCGAAGGATCCTTAGGAACCTGGAGGCAAGAAGAAACAAAAAAAGAAAAAAAATTCAATGATGAGAAAGGGAATGCCTCTACCCAAAACACCCAAGAGGGAGGCACTAAGGAAAAGAGGAAGAGTTAGTTTACTTGCACGATTTGTGGGGAAGAACAACCTTCTCACTACTTCTCTCGAAATAATGAAGTCCATAGATTCTTGGCACAACAATGATCCCCCTGAAAACCTGTTGTCTTAACCCATGTTTTTCCCCCTCAACATCAAAACATGGTTGCCACAAATCCTTCCCCTCCGCAAGGGGGCATGGTAGGTACCCCTCACCATGAGGGTTCTTCCTTGAATGTTTCCATTTTCATGTGTGACCAAATGGTCAATTTTTAAATGTGAGCCAAGCACTATGAAATTACAAATCCATCTCATATTTCCCTAGAAGCAACATCTTCTTCCTATCTTGGTGTCCCTCTGCAGATAGAGAATCCATATTTTGATGCACCTCTTCGCCCCCCTAAGGGATTTATTCAATGCACGACACATAATCCCAACACTCGGGATGCCCACAATTAAAATATTTTTGAAGACTTAGCCTAGGCACCTTGTGCCATGTCGGTGCTTGAAGTCCTCCAAAGCTTCCCAATGCATCAAAAATCCTTGATCTCTACCATAGGCAGGTTTGATCCTTCGAATTCAAGTTTGATAAACTTTTATACCAGTCAGATTACTCATAAGATCTCCCATTAGGTCTAATTTCGGATCATAGTGCAATCGTTGGGGAAAAACATCTATCGGACAATGGTGGATGAAGGAGCCTTGACTTGCATCATGTCCATTTCTTGTTTGAAGGCCCTTGGCTCTCCTAAGATGCAACACTATTAAAATTGTGTCCATGTATGCAACACTATTAAAAGCATTCAATGGATACATGTTTCAGTCTCATGGAATAATCATCACATTACCCATCGAGTTAGGTGAAAAGATCGTCTCTCTGGTGGTAGAGGTCGTCAACGCACCTCTTGAGTAAAATATGATACTCAGGTGTACTTGGTTCTATGAGATGATTGTAGTTGTCTTGTCATTTTTTAGGGTGCTATGCTTCCCTCACCAAGGGAAAATCATCATGATCAATCAACTTGTGTTATGTACCCTAGACCTTGGATCCAATATGGGGTCAAATGTACCCTTTGTCGGTGATAACATGCAATTATTTTTCAACGTCGGTGTGGGGATGTTCAAAGATACTTCACTGATGAGAATTTCCCCCCTTCCCCTACCATATTCCATTGCCAAAGTTTCTCCTATCAACATGATTTCCTCATTTACCAGTGGATCTCTTGGGTCTGTTGATCGTTGTGTGGTACCCCATTCTGAAGATGTTGAATCATATGGAGCATCCATTCCTCTCACCATAGTCGATATTGTCAATCCGACAATCCCATCAACATCTATTGATACTAGTCACCAACTCCATATTCATATGGAGTGTGATCAGCCTTCCCCACCCATATTGGTTGTTCACTCTCTCAGTTCACACGAGTCCCTTGATTTTGATTTTCCTTCAGAAGAGGCCATCCTGGAAGTCATGGCTTACATCGATAAGCCTAGGGAGGGTGAGAATCATCGTGAATCCCTCCTCCCTAGTTTGGAACTGATGAGATATGACATGATGAGTCTTGACCTGAGTCTGGGGGAATTTACTAGATCATCCAGTGTAACCCCTAGTCTCAACCCTTTTATACCTCAATTTTGTTTTTCAGAACTTGCCACAAAATTTTCTGCTATGCCTTCCCTTGAAGATTTGCATTTTGTACTTCCTTCATGTCTTGATGGATCCCATCAAGGAGATTTCATAGCTCACAAAACCACTCATGATGAGTATCTTCATATGCAAAAATCCATTTGTATGTGGCATGGCCCCGACATGGTGTGCCATGTGATGTCGACATTGGGCCATGAGTTCATTGGATATGAAAAATATCCTTGGACCGAGCCTTGCAATGGTCTCTACTTTGTGTAAACCATCAATATGTGTAATTATTTGTACATAGGTGTGTGGTGTGAGTGATTTTGTTTTTCATATATCATATCCAAAAAATCCAAAATTATTTTCCTTCTTTAAGATTTCACTATGCATTTTGATCCCCATAATCTAGTTTCATATGTTGACAAGATTACGGGGAATTTTTTAAGAAGATGACAACTTCCACTGAACTTGAGGTACGTGTTCCAAAACTGGCATATAGAGATAGGTTTTTCCCTACATTTCCCATCTTGCATTATTAATTTTCCATTTTGTCATCATTATGCCTTAGGTTTGAACCCAACCAGTTGTGACACTAGCCACTCCTTTTGCACATCATAACTAGTCTGGTAGTGCCTACCCTTCATGGGCACCATAGTTATAACCTGGATTTCTATTTAGTTCCCATGTTGTGTTTTCCCATAGGCCTAAGAGCTCTATTTTATCCCCATCGTGACTTGAAGATTGAGACTCATTTTCCTCTCTTCGTCTATGTTCTAGCCTTATCCTGTGGGGGTTCTCAAACATTTTTCTTGTTTCTTAATGGTATCCTATGTATTTGTTACTCGTTTCATGGTTCCTATTGTTGTGTTGTTGTTTTCTCATATCCCACTTACCACTATGCAATATCCTTGACCATCCACCTTTTTCATTATTTGGCCTCCATTTTGCATCCATCTACCTAGGGAAAGAACAACTGCTAAGAGTGGACCTCACTTGTCATACCATTTGCATTACTCATTGCTTAGGTCAGTTTGATGCACTTTGAACATAGGATCATGTTGTTAAGCCACTTGTTCTCTCCCACTAAGTATACTTTTATCTCTTTTTAGGACATGAAAAAGGTATTGATCTTACTTGTGTCATTCTTTCATGCTCATTAAACCATGAAGGAATACGAGCATACTTTTATTCCTGTTTCATTATAGTTAAACCATGAAGGAGGAAAAAAATACAAAAAATAATAATAGAGTGGGGGTTTTTCACCATTATTCTATTCTCAACATGGAAGCGTCAGTTGAGTCGCCCTTGAACATGGCACTGATTTGAGTCCTCATCATACAGTTCAGTTTTATATTTCCTAGGAGCCATCCCAGTAATATGATTAAAAAATACTCCTTTGACTAGTTACTCTTCTAGTCATCATGGAGAGTGCTTCAATGTCTCCTGCATTGTTGCACTATATTTGTCCAACTCTAGTGTCTTTCTGCCAAGTCATCATTTTTTCATGTTATATGTTCAAGGGAATTTTAAGCATGATTCAATCATCTGTTGTTTTTTTTACTTTTCAAGTTGGCCATCCCTATGTCAGTTGTACTTAGTGATACTCTCTCTTCACATCATCTCTTAGTGTATGTTTCATTTTGATTGATGGGGGATACATTCAGGCCCTCATTCTATGGATCTCTTCCTATATAATTCAAGACATTATCTATGAAAGGGATATAGAAACCAACTAGTACCTTGGATCTTGCAGTCCTCAGTGGCAGACCTCCTTGTGATTGACAGTGGGTTTCCATCATTGACCCCTGATCGATTCATTCTACAAGTGTTTGACATCAGATCATGTATTCACACTCACTAGATTGTACTAGGTACCTTGGGGTCCATATTCCTTATTTGTGGGTCCCATCACATCTGTTAATGGTATACATCAATGATCGGTAATCATATAATTTCTACCATGCTTGACATCAAATCATTTATTCGCATGTCATAGATTCGTACCATTGGGGTTTGGGATGAAGAAATTAGGTTTGGGGCCACATAATTCCTTTACAACATCCCCTCCCAAGTTTCAATGGAGTATATCACTTGTATATAAAGGCTTCAGGGGCACTCTCCTTAGTGCTCATTGTCTTCCTGGCATCTATATGTTGTTTCATAGATATACATTGTATATGTTGGTGGATATGATTATGTTCCTAACATATATCCACATTGTAGTTGTTGGTGGCTATGATTGATTCCATGACGTAGATACACAATGAATGTATCGTGGATATGCTCTTATTGATTACATGGATCCACTGTGTATTCTTTCTTGGTCATGGTCTAGCATTTCATATCATGGATATGCAGTGTATTGTTTGGCATCCATGCTCATTCAGAGTATGAGTATGTCTACCTAGGTGATTGGTCTATGTATATTCTCATCCTTGGTGTTTGATTGCAGAAATTATTTGAATTCTGACACTCCTTTGCTCTCTCCTCATGCTGCCTTACATGGACACTATTTATGGTAATGTACATCAACCATCCATTCCTTTCCTGACCTCACACATTAGGGGGAATATGTTATAGCCTTAATTTCCACCTTATATTCCATAGAGGGATCCATAAGAGGATAGAAGCAAGAATAAACACTTTTCCCAAAAAGATGAGCCCTTTTGGAGCCTTTTTGGAGGTCCTCACTGGACACCTAGTAGAAAAACAAGCTAGGCCCTTTCTATTCAATAGTGGCTCAACAAGAAAGGCATTGATAAACTTTTAGAAACAAAGGGTTATGAGGTGATAGACGAGGGATGAGTTGGGTATTCATGGGAAATGCCTAGGAACTCACATCATTCGAGTCTCTAGTGGTCTCTAGAAGATCTTGAATCCTCTCCCAAGCCTCCTCCAAGAGCTATATAACAAAGGCGAGCCTTGGGAAAGAGGAGGAAGAATTGATTGGTATTGTTATGTTGTCCAACTGTAGAGGTATCCATCTACTACAACCATATGTTAGTGAATCTTAGCCTGACCAAGGAGCTACAAGGAGAGGAAAGGAGCAAGGAGGTTAAAGGAGCTTGCATTAACATTTGAGGTATGCATGTCTTGATGTAATGTTCTTATGATTAACAATATATAAATGGTTTTACCTCCATATTATTCATGTTTTGTCATGAATGAATTGGATATGATTATGTAATTGATTAATCAAGATAGAGCTAAGGTATTAGTGATTATTCTTAACACTAGAAAACGAAAAATAGGTTGGTTGTGTTTGCTACTTGTGTGTAGGAAGCAGGTGAAAATAGTTGGATCTACAGATCTACACCAACCAATACACTCAAGGAAAACCCTCAGACAAAAAGGTATGTTGATCTACTCCTTTCCAGTGTAAAATATTTTTTTTCCTTCTAGATCTAGGAGAACCATGGGAAATCTAGCTCTCTTTTTTGTCTAGGATGACTAGACTGGTCCTAGCGAGATCTTACTGATTATTTAGTGAGATCCCTATGAGAAATATTCGCATCACAAACGAACTACCCATAGTTTAGAGGTGTTTTATTCCAAGGCATCCTACCCATTTAGGGAGACATACAGAATCCCAGGTTAATAGGGCCCCTTTTATTTCCTTATTTGGACCCCCTAGAGGAAGGGGCATTGTTAGTTTGTAATGGCCTTGATAATTTTTGAAGGCACTATGAAGGTAGAGAAAAGATAAAGAGGCATGGATTGAAGCATAGATTTAGTGAGAAGAATTTGACCATTCCGAGTTAGAAATATGAAAGTCCAGTTGTTCAATTTAAGATCTAACTTGGATAGGATTTCTTCCCATGAGATGCTTCTTAAGGAATTATCCATCAAGGGAGTTCCAAGATATTTTGAGGGAAGGGATCCTCCTTGAAATCCCAAAATGCAAAAAATATGTCTTTGGATTTTCCTAGGAGATTCAAATAAGTAAATGAAGGACTTATCTTGGTTTATCATGGCTCTTATGGGTAGCATGAAAGTGTCCAGGATTTTCCTAAATGTTTTGGCCTCACACACAATAGGATCTCATATGATCATAGTGTTATTCATGAACAAAATATGTGATATAGGATAAATCTTTTAATGAAGGATTATTCCTTTGAGCTTTCTTGAACCCATAGTCTATTTGAGACTTATCCCTAGGCCCTTTACCATCAATATGAATAGAAAAGAGGATAGGGGGTCTCCCTACCTAATTACTCGAGAGGGAATCAAGGTGAGTGAGGGGGACCCATTGAAAATTATTGAGAAGAAAGATGAGGGTACCAAGTTTCCTATATAGAAAATACATTCAGAGAAAAACCAAAAGGATTTTAACATTTGTCAAAGGTCTTAGACAATTGGCTTAGGTTGATGGACAGTTGGTATGGATTTTTGGTTGTCATTGATGTCAACCATTGGAAACTGATATTGTAGATTGATTTCAACCCTTAGTGATTGATGTAAACCCTTGGAGAAAGTTTGGTAGTGAATTCCAGTAGCATAAAGGTTTGGGTAATGGACCCAAGATTGTTTCATGTATAATGGTATGAGTTTTAATATATTTGAAGGTAGTAATATTATATATGGATAGTACATATAACTCCATTTTCGGTGGTATGTGGAACGTCACATAACTCCTCACGGTTAGAGAGTTATGGCCATGATAAGTTGGAGAACCCAGGTTTGGGTAATCGACCCAAGTTTGTTTGATGGATAATGGTATGATTTTTGATATATTTGCAGGAAATAATATTCTATATGGATAGTAAATTTCATTCCATTTCCAGTGGTATGTGGAATGCCACATAACTCCTCACGGTGAGAGAGTTATGGCCATGTGAAGTTCGAGAACCCTCATGAGTCATCTAGAAGCCCCAAAAGGTCAAAGTAGTCAAAGTGGTTTAAGAGATTTTAGAAGGTAAATAATAAAGTGAAGTGAAGAGTATACTATAACTCAAAGTGAATACAAAATAAATTATTTAAATAATAAAGTTAATGGAGAAATTACTAAGTAGAAAAGTGGTTAGAAGTGGGTTAGCCCTAAAATAAGGAAAGTGGTTTAAGATGGTTAGAAAGTAATCCCTTGAGGTGAAGTGAAGTGATGAGTGTACTATCAGTAAAATTGGATACAAAATAAATTATTTAAATAATAAATTTAATGGATAAATTACTAATTGGACAAGTGGTTAGAAGTTGGTTAACCCTAAAATAAGGAAAGTGGGTTAAGATGATTAAAAGGTAACCCATTGAGGAAGCTACATGAAAGTATAAATAAGAGGCAATTCTCTCTCATTTTAATCACACTTGAGCACATTGAATATCTACAAGTGACTGAGGTAACCAAATGATATATAAGTTGAATTTCAGAGGGAAGGTGAAGTAAAGAAGGCCGAAATTCAAGGGAAGATAAATTCTTTTGATGATGTTTTCTAAGGTATGTTATTGACAGGTCATCTCACCATTTTTGCAATAAAAAAAATTCTAGAATGATTATGATCATGAAAATGGGAGTCCATTGTGAAAAAATATCCAATTATCTATGGTATGAATTTCATCTTGTGGGTCGTTGTATTTTTGGAGTTACACTCCGTGGAAAATAGGGTTTGTGGCTAGTCCTTAAACTAGTCTAAAACATGTGTTTCAAGTAAAATGTCATAACTTCTTCATAACATATCCAAACTTAGTAAGAAAAAATGTGTTGGTTAGAGTACAGTCTGTATTATTCTGTGTAAAATTTTCAGATCCATACAACAAATATTTCATGTGGGGAACGCTCTACAAGTTCGCTCTCTAGAATAACCCGGAATTCAACAAGGTATGTCATTTTTTCTATAACTCCTTTTTTGAGAGGTTCCAGGTAGTGACACCTCGAGGAATTGCATAAAACACACTGAAGAACATTATGTACTATTTTCATATATTTATTAATTACATGTACATAGTTATGATTATTTCAAGTTAGGGTTGTTGACTAATCCAAAACTAGTCATGTGAGACTAAAGTCAACTTTGATGAAAATGCTAGTCTCTTGTTGTTAAATTTAAGGAAGGTTTGAAAGTAAGTGATCATATACACCAGGTCTATTATAGAGTTACAAATCATATTTGTATGATGAAATTGATGGGGGCTTTTGGTTGAGGTACATGTTGGGTACATGGTTGAGACAAGTAGTTGATGAGTTGGCACATACATGAGGTGCATAGTTGATGATGTTGGTACATCTTGATGAGTCATAGTTGATGAGTAGTTGATACATGATTGGTACATACTTGGTACATGGTTGGAGGCACTTGTTAATATTATTGTTGACACATGGTTTGTGGATGATGTAGCATACTTGTATTGGTATATTATTAGAAGCATATATTGATCTTGGTGATGATTTTGAGTCATTGTGTTATGCTTGGTTTATGCACATATTTGAGAGTTGTCTTGGTGATCGATATTGGTGATTAGATCTTATTTGGTTGATAAGAATGATGAGACAGGTTGTTTTGATATGTTGTTTGGACATGTTGTTGTGACATGTTATTTGTACAGGTTTGGGGCATGGTTGATGCACTTCTTCATGGTACAGGTTGAGGTACAGGTTTGGTGTATGGTTGATACACTTTTTCATGGAACATGTTGAGGTATAGGTTGGTGCATGGTTGATGCACTTGTTTATGGTACAGGTTGACTATAGGTTGTTTGGTACAGGTTGGTGCATGGTTGATGCACTTGTTTATGGTATAGGTTGATTACAGATTGAGGTACATTTTGATGCATGGTTTATGCATGGTTCGGGTTATTGGTATGGGTTGTTTGGTGCATATTGATTGGTACAGGTTTACAATAGTATATCTCACAGTGATAGTGTGACAGTGGTTCCATCATTCTACTTCTATGTCAGGGAAGTTATATGGGGAAAGGAAAGGTAGTTGTAGCCACCTTCTGGTTGTAGCCGGATAACATAGGGGGTTGTAGCCTCCTTCTAGTTGTAGCTAGAGAAATGGGGAGTTGGAGCTTCCCTCAAGTTGTAGCCTGATAAACTAGGGGGTTGGAGCCTCCTTCCAGTTGCAGCTGGAAAACAAAGGAAGTTGGTGCTTCCAATGAATGTAATTCTTCAATACATATAAGAAAAAGCATTCTGTGATTTTCTCCCGCTTTGGGTTTCCACGTAAAAACACTCATGTACTATGTATGTTTATGATTGTTCATTTTTTCAATGTTTATTTACTCTGCAAATATCAGATGATAATGCTACATTGATATAACACTTGCATTATATAGTTAAAAAGGTTTAGATTTCTCTATTATTGATTCACCCCCCCTCCAATTAATCCAACAATTGGTATCAGAGCAGGTTCCTTCAGAAATCATTTTAACCACTGAAAGGTAGATCATGGAGAGAAACAACATGTATAAAAATGGAATATCAATGTTTACTGGTCAGAATGGTTTTAAGTATGAGATGTGGAGTAGAAGGATGGAAGTATTTTTATAGGAACAAGGACATTATATTTGGCTATCAGTTGTTACAGGATATGATAGTTCAAAAAGGGCAAAGACTACAGCCAAGAATGAGTTGAAGAAGAATAAAAAAATAACAATGGATTTCATCTGGGAAGTATTACCTAATCCGATAAGAGAAAATGTTGGTAAATGTTCATCGGCTAAAGAAATTTGGGATAAGTTACATGAAATATATTCTTCGCCCATCACAGATTCAGAAAATGCCAAAGAAGATGCAGATACAAAATAGATTTAGAAGAGGAAAAGTAGGAAGAAGCATAAGTTGATTATAGAGAAAAATTGATCAGTGCAATTGAATATCTAAAGAAAGAAAGAGAAGATAACAATTCATCCAAGAAATAATTGATGAAGAAAAAGGAAAGTGTTCAAGGTTCCAAAAAAGATCAGCAGGTCATCAATAATTTAAGAGCTCAACTAGAAGAGGCCAAAAGAATCGAAGAAACTCTAGAATATCAAAAGAAATGTTTAGAAGCCAACTTAGCAGCACAAAAGGAAGAAGCAGAAAAGAGAGAAAAGATATTGATGGATCATCTCAAGGAAAGAACCAATGACTTAAACTAATTTGAGGAAGAGTTTGGTCAAGAAGAGAGAAGACTAGAAGAAGAAATAATTACATTCAAAATTCAACTTGAAGAAGAAAAGAGAATGGAAGAGGTCATGAAGTCTCAGATAATGAAGAAAGAAGAAGATGTTGAGAATCTTGAAGAAGAAGTTGTCACACTAAGAGTCAAAATATTCAAGCTCAATAATAACATTGAAGAGACAGAAACATCCACATCAGTTGTAGAGAATGAAGAGAAGCACTCTACGTTGCTAGAAAAGAAGATTGAAGAAAATAGAAAGAGTTATGCAGAAGTACTCAAAGGAAGGAATCATGGTCAACCATAATCTATTAAAACTAATAAAGATACATCTTCAAGAAGACCATCCATGTTCAAGCCACAAAGAAGCTTCAATCATGATCATGATTAGTCAAGGAAGAAATTCAGAAGGACTACACCACAAATAAGATCATTCACTCCCAGGTATGAAAATTTATTTTATGGTCATTGTTTTTATTGTACTAACTTTGGACATAAGGTTGCATATTGTAGGGATTATAAAAGAAATGTTCAAGTAAGAAATGCCTATGTGGCCCCATGTAACATTGAATGTTACAAATGTCATAACTATGGACACATAGCTCATTATTGTAGAAGAATGATCAATACTTCCATGAAAGAGAACATTGATATCAGATATAAGAAAGTATGGATAAGAAAACATGAAGAACATGTGAACAAAGACCAAGTCCCAGAGATCGCAAGATTGGCAGTAAAACGAGATGAAGAAAAATCTACAGAGAAAAAGAAGGATGTCAGATATAGAAAGGTATGGAAAATAAATGAAAGAAAAGAAGGACAAGTAAATAAGGAACAAGTTCAAGAGATTGTACTTTCAGGTATTGTAGTGAAATGTGAATCCATAGACAAAATGAAAGAATTCAGTGCTCAGAGAGATGATGAATCTACCAATGAAGATGATGATGAATACACATCAGAGAAGGAATTGTTCTGAGCCATCCGACTTAGAGACTCTCAGGTAATACGAATATTAAACAGGAGGAGTCTATGCGATAGATGTGATAGACCAAAGAAACATCCTTTGAGCAACTTGCATAATTTTAGAAGATAGATCTAGAGTAGTCAGTTAGAAGAAGTACATTTTGATAGATTAATCAAGACTTCATGATAATATAGTGATAAATGGGTCAATATTATGGACAGTTGTGAAAGTAGAGTCTTGGACAATATAGACAAAGATGGATTTGTAAGAATACTTAGCAGGTTTGGACAGATATATGAAAGTGGACGAGATCATGGATTCATAGATTGGTTCAGAGAGTGGTTTAGAGACAAAGGAGCATTATCATAATGGATGATAATTACATAGGAAATGGGTCAAACAATGCTAATGGATTCCAAATTGACAGATATTTTTTGGACACATGCAATGCATACAATAGTTCACTTTCAAAACAGAGTAATGATCATAAACAACAATGACAAAACTCCCTACGAACTATGGAAAGGAAGCACAGACAACAACCTCTACATCAAGGTAACTCAAGGTAGTATTTTATTAATTGAAATTTATGTTGATGATATTGTTTTGGAAGTACTAATGATAGGTTAAGCCAGAAATGTGCAAAGGATATGCAGAATGAATTTGAAATGTCATTACTTGGAGAACTATCCTTCTTTTTGGGTGTTCAAATATGTCAAAGAAACCAAGGAATTTTTATTTCTCAAAGTAAGTATATTAGAGAAATGCTAAAGAGGTTAAGAATGAAAGATTGCAAACTAGTTACCACTCTTATGCAAACCAGTTGCAAGTTGAGAAAATATGATGATTCAAAGTCTACAAACCAGAGGCAATATAGGTCAATGATTGGTAGCTTACTATATGTGACAACATCCAAACCATATGTAATGGAGGCAGTTGGACAGGTGGCATGATTTCAAGCAGCACCAAAGGAATCACATGTATTATCAGTGAAAAGGATTTTTAGATATCTCAAAGTAACAAAAGAGTTTGGATTATGATATCCAAAAGGAAATGATCTATCGCTTATTTTCTACACAGATGCAGATTTGGAAGTTTGCACTGATGACTGACGAAGCACCAGTGGAGCAGCGTTCTACTTGGGTGAGATTTTAGTATCATGGTTAAGTAAGAAACAATCATCAGTATCTTTATCTACAACCGAGACAGATTATATTTCAACAACATGTTGTACATAGGTTCAATGCATGAAACAAACTCTGACAGATATACAAGTTGAGTATGATGAGCCCATTCCAATCTATTTTGATAATACAAGCACCATCAGTATAAAAAAGAACCCGATGATGCACTCCAAGACGAAGCACATTCCAATCAAGTATCACTTTCTACAGGAACATGTTGAAGAAAAGAACATCAAAGTTGAATATGTGGGCACAAAATAATCCTTTGAGTATCTTCACTAGAGACTCAGAGATAAGCCTTTGAGTATCTTCACCAGAAACTCAGAGTTATTTCTGCTCCAAAATGAATGCTTTTGAATGCTTATATTATATGTCTCAGATTTACATGAGGAAGCACCATAAAGAGGATAGTTTAGGTTGGGGGATTAGTCTTAGGAAGAGTTTAGTCAGGGGGAGTATCCCCAAGGATAGTCTAGTTAGGGGGAGAAACCCTGGATGGAAAGATACCTTTCCCATTGATGACGAAGGGGGAGAGATTTATTAGATGCAGGATATAAATGCTTGTAGAGAGAGAATAGAGGCATGTAGACAGGGGAGCATCCCAAGGAGAGTTTAGTCACAGGGAGCAGCTCCAAAGGGAGATACCCTTTTCCATTGATGTCAAAGGGGGAGAGATAGAAACATTGATGAGGAGTATAAGCATGAATGTTATCATGACTAAGTGTTGTCATCAATGCCAAAGGGGGAGATTGTCAGACAGTTGACTTAGGTTGATGGACAATTGGTATGGATTGTTGGTCGTCATTGATGTCAACCATTGGAGAGTGATATTTTAGATTGATGTCAACCCTTAGAGAAAGTCTGATAGCAAATTCTGGTAGCACAAAGGTTTAGGTAATGGACCCAATGTTGTTTCATGTATAATGGTATGAGTTTTAATATATTTTAAGGTAATAATATTATATATGGATAGTACATGTAATTATATTTCCGGTGGTATGTGGAATGTCACATAACTCCTCACGGTTAGAGAGTTATGGCCATGAGAAGTTGGAGAACCCAGGTTTGGGTAATGCACCCAAGTTTGTTTGATGGATAATGGTATGAGTTTTGATATATTTGTAGGAAATAATATTATATATGGATAGTACATGTCATTCCATTTCCAGTGGTATGTGGAATGTCACATAACTCCTCATGGTTAGAGAGTTATGGCCATGTGAAGTTCGAGAACCCTCATGAGTCATCTAGAAGCCCCAAAAGGTCAAAGTAGTCAAAGTGGTTTAAGAGATTTCATAAGGTAAATAATAAAGTGAATTAATGAGTATAATATAATTCAAAGTGAATACAAAAAAAATTATTTAAATAATAAAGTTAATGAAGAAATTACTAAGTGGACAAGTGGTTAGAAGTGGGTTAGCCCTAAAATAAGGAAAGTGGTTTAAGATGGTTAGAAGGTAACCCCTTGAGGTAAAGTGAAGTGATGATTGTACTATAAGTCAAATTGGATACAAAATAAATTATTTAAATAAAAAATTTAATGGATAAATTACTAATTGTACAATTGGTTAGAAGTTGGTTAACCCTAAAATAAGGAAAGTGGGTTAAGATGGTTAAAAGGTAACCCATTGATGAAGCTACATGAAAGTATAAATAAGAGGAAAGGCTCTCTCATTTTAATCACACTTGAGCACATTGAATATCTACAGGTGACTGAGGTAACCAAAGGATATCTAAGCCAAATTTCAGAGGGAAGGTGAAGTAAAGAAGGCCGAAATTCAAGGGAGGATAAATTCTTATGATGATGCTTTCTAAGGTATGTTATTTATAGGTCATTTCACCATTTTCACAATAAATTTTTTTATAGAATGATTTCGACTGTGAAATTGGGATTCCATTGCGAAAACATATCCAAGTATCTATGGTACTAATTTAGGCTTGTGGGTCATTGTATCTTTGGAGTTACACTTCGTGGAAAATAGGGTTTGTGGCTAGTCGTGAAACTAGTCTAAAACATGTCTTTCAGGTAAAAACGTCATAACTTCTTCATAACATATCCAAATTCTAAAACAAATATTCTGTGTGGAGCATGATCTACAAGTTCTCTCTCTAGAATAAGCCAGAATTCAACAAGGTATGCCATTTTTCTATAAATCCTTTTCTGAGAGGTTCCAAGTAGTGACACCTGGAGGAATTGCATAAAACAGACTGAAGAACACTGTGTACTATTTTCAGATCTTTATTCATTACAGGTACATAGTTATGATTATTTCAAGTTAGGGTTGTTGACTAATCCAAAACTAATCATGTGAGACTAAAGTAAAGTTTGATGAAAATGCTAGTCTCTTATTGTTAAAGTTAAGGAAGGTTTGTAGGTATGTGATCATATACACCAGGTCTATTATAGAGTTACAAATAATATTTGGATGATGAAATTGATGAAGGATTTTGGTTGAGGTACATGTTGGGTACATGGTTGAGACAAGTAGTTGATGAGTTGGCACATACATGAGGTGTATAGTTGATGATGTTGGTACATCTTGATGAGTCATAGTTGATGAGTAGTTGATACATGATTGGTACATACTTGGTACATGGTTGGAGTAAATTGTTAGTATTATTGTTGACACATGATTTATGAATGATGTAGCATACTTGTATTGGTATATTATTAGAAGAACATATTGATCTTGGTGATGATTATGATTTATTGTGTTATGCTTCGTTGATGCACATCTTTGAGAGTTGTCTTGGTGATTGATCTTGGTGAGTAGATCTGATTTGGTTGATAATATTGATGAGACAATTTGTTGTGATAGGTTGTTTGGACATATTGTTGTGACATGTTATTTGTACAGGTTTGGTGCATGGTTGATGCACTTATTCATGGTACAGGTTGTGGTACAAGCTGGTGCATGGTTGATGCACTTGTTTATGGTACATGTTTACTACAGTTTGTTTGGTACAGGTTGGTGCATGGTTGATGCACTTGTTTATGATACAGGTTGATTACAGGTTGAGGTATAGGTTGATGCATGGTTGATGCATGGTTCAGGTTATTGGTATGGGTTGTTTGGTGCAGGTTGATTGGTATAAGTTTACAATAGTATATCTCACAGTGATAGTGTGACAATGGTTCCATCATTCTATTTATATGTCAAGTCGGTTGGATGGGGAAAGGACAAGTGGTTGTATCCACCTTATGGTTGTAGCTGGAGAGCATAGGGGGTTGTAGCCTCCTTCTGGTTGTAGCCAGAGAATTGGGGAGTTGGATCTTCCCTCAGGTTGTAACCTAAGAAACTATGGGGTTGGAGCCTCCTTCCAATTGTAGCTGGAAAACAAAGGAAGTTGGTGCTTCCAATGAATTTAATTCTTCAAGACGTATAAGAAAAAACATTATGTGGTTTTCTCCCGCTTTGGGTTGATCTGACGGATCTCAACTTGTGTGCATTAAAAAGTTTTACGAATTCTCATAGTCAATTTTCTCAACACATAAAGTAGCATTTAACATAATTAAATGACAACTGTAAACTGAAATGAAAAGCAAACTGGACAGAAATGAGAAAAAAGAAACTGAAAGATGAGAACAACAAAAGAGAGTCACAAACGCAGGAGTTGTTAACGGAGTTCACCCCCTTCATTGGGCTACGTCTCCGGGTCCCTCTCCAATGGGTATCGATCTAATTAATGGCTTTAAAATGGTACAAAAATGTTCCTGGAATATCTGAACATCAACTTCAGCAACAGAACAGAATGCTATACAAAGCCCTCAAGACTCCTCTCTCCTGGAAATTACAATTCAGCCTTCAAAAGGCAAAGAAAGCTAAATCATAACAGAGTGCAGTTGACTTTACATACGAACAGAAATCTGGAAATACACAGTTATAACCCTCTCTCTGTCCTCTGTCTATGTATAACAGTCTTCAAGACCTTTTCTCTTACAAGTTACAAACTGGCAAAGAAAAAAAAAACAAGTATAACTGAGAAGGGTCGACTTCAACAGAACCGGTATCTGGAAAAAAATTACAGCAATACTCCTGTACCTACTGGCTAAAACATCTGGAATATAAAGCTACAGGTTGAAAATGCAATCCTGATTTTGAGGCCTCTGTTCTATCTGCGAGATTTTCATTAATCAACAGAATGATGCTCTGTGCTACAAACACAGTTGAACATCCTGGAACGTGGCTAGTATCAATCTGTAACAGCGTTCAGTTGGCCGATAATTTCACGGGTTCAATTCGTTTTATCATCACATATGCTAAAACTGAATCCATATCCCACCAAATCACTGCACAACCATTATGTTACCACTACAACAGGATGTTCATACTCCAAATGTGGCAATGGATCAATGCTATGAGCCGGGCGTTACTCTGTCAAATGTTATCCAATTGGAACTCCGTCAAACTTTACAAATGTCGCACTGCTAGTCGTGAACCCCGCCAAATGGAACAACAAATGTTTAACCGCGCACCCATATTACAAGTGTTAAGAAATGTCACCATTCCTTGCAATATTGGTTGGTGGTTTTAGTTGTTTGCACCATATGACATAGCATAGTGTATGGTTAAGTTTGAAGTCATTTTATATCTATTTTGTTTTTAACCATATATCAAGACCATTGTAAATGTGGTTAACTCTTGATTCTTACCCAACTGAGCATTGCATTGCCACTTCACTGCCATTGTACCATTTTTCTCCTTTATTTGGATCAGTGTAACTTTCATGACGAATGACCCCCTGGATCATGGGTTTCCACGTAAAAACACTGGTGTACTATGTATGTGTATGATTGTTCGTTTGTTCATTGTTTATTTACTCTGCAAGTATCGGATGATAATGCTACATTGATATAGCACTTGCATTATATGGCTAAAAAGGATTAGATTGCTCTATTACTGATTCACCCCTCCTCTCAGTAATCCAACACAAGGAAGTTTTATTTAAGTCTATCATAGGATTTATACATTTGTAGCTTGATTAACATGCCTAGGTATTGGCTAATATTCATGGAGTGAATTTTCTCACGGTCTACTACTATTCCATTAAATATTTTCCTTCCTTCGATATATCCCCCCTATTTCTTGGAAGTGATTTTAGACATAACAGGTTTTGGTCTAATGGTGATGACCTTAGTTATTATTTTGTAAATCACATTACATAGAGAAATTGGGTGAATTTTTTGTTGTTGTGTTGGTCACATTTTCTTTGGGTATGAGAGTGAGGAACGTTGATTTGAGAGCTTGAATAATTACCCTAGAGGAGTGGGACTCTTCCACAACCTATGAAATGTCTATTCCAACCATTGACCAACAAACCTAAAAGAAATCCATCATGAAGCCATCTAGTCTAGGAAATTTCCTAGAGGTCATTTCATTTATATTTAGTGATACTTCCTCGAAAGAGTATTCTCTCATAAGTGTAAGATTTTTCTCTTGGGAGACTAGAGAAGGGATGAAAATAGTTATTTTGACAATGGCCTCCTATATATCCTATAGGGGTTCTATTATCAGTTAGTTGAAGTGATTTATGAGTTCCTTCTCAGTATCTTCATGCTTTTCTAACTTATCCCTCATGGATAGATTCAAATTAGTATTTATTCTACTATGATGTCTTCTATTGATCATGGAGTTATGAAAGAACTTGGTATTCTTTTCCCCCTCTTTGAGCCATTAGATTCTAGACTTTTGTCTCCATAGAGTTTCTTCTTGTCTATCTCAAGTGGTTGTATAGGCTTGAAGATAGTATTCATGGGAAACCCTTTCCTCTATCCCTTTTTCTTGGATGATCGTTAACTATAGGTCCTCCATTTCCTTTTCTAACTACTTCCGCTCCTAGAAAATATTTCCAAAGACCTTCTTGTTCCATTTCTTGATTCTTTTCTTTAATTTCTTTAACTTTTGTTGGAAAGTTACATCCTTGTGCCCCAAATCGAGTAAGCTTCCTTCCACCAAATTTTGATGTTTTACAAGACTCGGGGTGATCAAGCTATACTTTTGCAAGCCTAAAAGGGTTGGATCTAGGGGTGTGGGTGTTGTCCTATGTGAGGATTATTGTCTGTAATATCCTCATTTTGGTCCCCTTATTTCTAATGTAATTAGATATGATCAAGGATGAAAATTGACCAATATGGTTGAGGTCCAAGCTATGTAAATATGTACATTGGAAATATTAATAAAATTCATTGTTGGATGAAATGCAAGAGGGACATAAACAATGGGGGGCTATGATTCTAGGAGAGGGGCATGAGAGGGGACTAAGGGGGTCCAAAGGGGCTAAATATCAGAAATGATAATATTTTATTGTAACCCAATGTCAATTACCTTAGCTTATGTAAAAGGCATATCAACCTTGGGATGTTTGTTAACGTAGTTAGGTGGAGTTCTTTGAGTTCCATGTGGCAAAATGGGAACATGAAAATATAACCTTTGGTTTAGAGGAATTGGACATTCATTATACCTCATTCGAATTTCTATATGGAAGAGAATAACATGCCATATTACCCTGTAATAGAGGGTTTCTATGCTGGTTGTAAATTTAGGTTGAGAAATAGGTTGTTGGTGCCTGTTAGCACCATGTAATTTCCCAGGCTGAGGAGAAAATTGGCAGGAGTAACCACAAAACCGCTTGGAGTCAAGGATCTATCCCTCCAAGACTTAGAGAGGGATCTCTCTATATGATCTAACTTTGTTGGAAATGGTTAATAGGCTATTTATGAGGATATAAAGTTTGTTTTTGAATTTTTGGGTTGGGACAGCAGAAGAGGACCATTGGGCAAAATGGATTCAAGATGTTAAGATGATTATATGAATGAATAACGGAGACAAACTGTAACCAATAAAGGTAATCATGTCAGTGGATCTTCTGAGTTTGTGATATGGAAAGGAAGAGTAGGTTATGGTTCAATCCAAATGCAGAGCAGAGATTATCCGAATTCTACATTCAAACTTGGAAGAAAACATAAATATTGCTTAAAGCTTGAACAGAGTGTTTGAGACAAATCCTAAAAATAATCTTCTTATAAAAAATAAGGAAAGAAAACAATATATGAAACAAGAGAATGACAAATTACGTCAAGAATCACTTCAGCACATGATCATGAAATAAGAATTTGGAAACAAAATGTCTTGATATTCAACCAAAAATTCACTTATAGCTTGGTGAACATCTTTACAGTAGATGATAATCTTTCCATACCATCCTTCCCTTATGGTCCAACCATTTGATTCACTCTCTTGGGTCTACATATAGATACAAAAAAATTTCCCTATCTAAGGGGTCGAATCCTACCGCCTAGGATCATATCACAAAAAGATCTCTAACAATACCCAAAACCAGGAAAGTCAAAAATTGTTTTCCCTTTTTACTCTAACTGTTTGACTGACTTTAATGACCCTTTAATTACATTCAAATATTTTATGAACAGTTCATATAAATTTAATTACATCATCTAGGAACCTCATAAGGTCAACCACATATTTGGAATTCAAATTGGACCAAGGAAATTGAAAATTTATCCTGTTGGTAAAATTTCCTAGTAAAAACACAACGAATTTTGTAGAAACGTAGCGTGACATTTGAGGGTACTTTTGGAGGCCTTCCCTTGATCATTTTGCAAAAAGGATGAGTGTTTTGGATAGATAAGGATGTATAATATCCTCTTGAACCATTAAAAAATAAAAATAGCCACTCCAAGACATCACAAAATGGTTTTTTCCACAACTGGTCTAGAAGCGCAACGCCTGGGTGAAAACAGAGGCATAAAGCAATTTTTTGCCATGTTTTTTACTTTTTGTTGCAAAATTGATACTTACCTAGCCCACCAGTGATACATTTGAGATGTAAAATTCATAATATATTCATCCATTCTAATAAAAGTGAATTTGTAGCCTCCAAGAAAAAGCGTACCGTGGGCTCGTTGTGCTTCTGTACACGCCCGAAATTGTTAATTTTTCTGTGTTTTCTACAAACATAAGGCTCAAATATGTAGCGATATTTATCTAACCATAAACCATTTTACAAAAATAAGAGAGGTTTTTGTTCTATGGTATGTTTTGAACAAAAATTTCCTTCATGTTTCTAAAATACATTCTCATTTGTTCATAATTCAAGTTTGAAGTTGGTCAATAAAACCTGCAGAATCGTAGCGATCATTTGCAAAAGCGTAGCGTCCTGTTTTAGGAGAATTTTGGATGGATTTTGAGATGATTTATCTGAATTGATGGTTTTATGATATATACCTGAATGTTTGTAATACCACTGAACCTTTAAACCTGCAAAACTCCATCTCCATGGCTTCCAAAAATTCAATCTCCCAAAACCACTCCACGAAACGTAGTGAAAAATAGGGGTAAAGACGAGATGATATCTCTTTAACCATAATACCTGTGAATAAAATAAAAAAGGTTTTTGTATATGAAGATGTTTTGTAAATAAAACTCCTTCATTTTACGAAGTTTCAACACTGATTGGCCACAATCTGTCTGGAGAAAAGATGACTAAACAAGACATTTCTAGGAAATGTGCCTTCAAAGATTCTCCAAGTGACATGTTTTGAGTAGATTGTTCCTGCTATGCCAAAGGTGAGTTTCTTGTACTCTCTGAGTATGCTTGGATGGTGTTGATGGTGTAGTTTGGATTTTAGGCTGAATAGCATAAGATGAAAGACATTTCGAGATTGTGATGAGATGGTGATGACCGAGCATAATATAGGAAGTAGTAATGACACCTAGACATTATTCAAGGGTCATTTGATAGACAAGACATGTCAATTTTTATTTGAAAATACAAAAAAATGACCTAAGACCTTATTAAAAAACTCTAAAGAGCATATTTGATCATTGGCAACGAACTGGACTGGTAGACACTAACAGGGGAAAATCCATCCAAAGAAAACAGGAAATCTGGGAGCTTTCATGCGAGGAACAATAGATAGAAACTCAATAATCAAACTTTGTATAATTTATAGAACCCTAACATAGGTTCCAACTGGGGATGGCAACTCCCAAGGAGGTGTCAAGAACCATAGAACTCTGAGCATGTATAACAATGCCTTATCCATTAGGTTGATCCCAAACTGCAACCTGAAACATGTGACCATTTCTTATACCTATTCCAAACCTGAGGGCTACAAACCGAACTGAAAATAAAACTATGAAAAACTGAATTGAAAGAAGTAATCATCCTATTGATGTTATTGGAACACTCCTACCTATTTTCACACACACACACACACACACACACACACACACACACACACACACACACACACACATATATATACTAGGTGATTTCTCCTTTCCAATGGAGCTAGTCAAGTAAATGATTTCTTGACTGATTTATGCTCACATTTTTCTTGAACAAGAAGAAAAAACAAAAGATAGGCAAATATGAGTGGCCACTGAAGATGTCCTCATGATCCATAAATTTAAGAAAATACATTATCCATATTGACTGCAGCACATCAATGTAAATATCTTCAATAACTTGAAATGTTACCTTGTCTTGAGATCCAACAAAAACACAAGTACACCCTTCATTTTGAACGGAAAAAACACTTGGTTTTTTATCTATAGGAAGGCATAGCGAAGTATGAATTTCTGCTACATGAGTGTTGGATGTAAATTCCTCAATTTTGAACAACTTTGACTCTATCTCTAGCATATTGTCTATCCCAGACATAGTCTAAATCATCCTTGAACATAAAACATTCTTCAAGATTATTAAACATGACAACCTTATCCTCTTCATGAAAGAAATAAGTTCTTGTTATCTTATCTCTTTGCAGGAAAACATAATTACAAATCGGCTTACTCACAACAAATCCCTGCATAGTTTCATTAGTCTCGTGACTGTCATCATTTAAACCCACATTTTCATCTTCAATAATGGAAGAAATTTCACTTACACATTCTTGACTATGTGAACACTGTAAGAGAATAAAACCTTCATTAGCTTGGGCTATAACATGACTATTCAGGAGATGATCTATTTCATCTTAAGATAGAGGATAAAAATGAGTTTTATAGAAGTTAACATTGGCTTGGTGATTTTCATTTTCAAGATCAAGAATTGGGATTTCTCTTTCTTGGTCCTAGTTTGTTTCATCCAAGGAATTTAAAACAATTTTATATTCAATCCACTCTTCCTCTATTGAAAAGGGAGGAAAGTCTACATGTGAAAGAGGTTCCAAAACAACCCCTTCCTCTTCACTATTCTCCTCCTGTTGATCTTTGACAATCTGATCAGTTTCTTCTTCAGCTACATAATTTTTTGCCTAGTGGAAATCCACTTGAAAATCATGGCAACAACCCCCTTCTATTATTTGTTCTTGCAATTGAGACAAAAATTCATAAAAATATTATTTAATCTCATCATCTGTATTTTCTTCGTCACCATACATATTTACCAGATATTGGAAGAAATCTTCAAAATATGCACAACATTTTTCATCCTGAGGCAAGGGAAGACAAAATTCTTTAAAATTCTCATAAAAAACTTCATGAAAATCTTTAAGAGAACACAAAATTGCAGATGGAAAACCTTCATACCAAGATCTATCTTTTTCTTCTAACGTTTCCATGAACATTTTCATTAAACATTCTTTAGGAAACTTACCCCCAAGATTGTGTATATGCCAATGAAATTTGAACAAATGGATAGCCGCATCATCTCCTTTTTTATCTTTAAATAATGTAGGATAATTCACCCAATTAACACGGGGCATAGGGTTTGGAAACATAGGAATACCATATCTGTCCATAGGAGCATACCTGCGTTCTATTCTTGAAGTCATCTTGATTTATGGATCTGACTACCAGTGGAGTCTCCCCGAAAAATTTGAAACTCTGTTTGGAGTCGCCAGGTGAATATTTCAACCTTCATGAGCCTGATCATTGTCCACCATCAATAATCATATATGGAACTTGATACACTTTTCTGAGGAACATTCCCCAGTATGGTCGCCATTATGTTATCACCCTGTAATTTCCTAGGCTGAGGAGAAAATCGGCAGGCATAACCACAAAACCGCTTGGAGTCAAGGATCTAGCCCTCCAAGACTCAAAGAGGGATCTCTCTGTATGATATAACTTTGTTGGAAATGGATATTAGGATAATTATGATGATAGAAAGTTTGTTTTTGAATTTTTGGGTTGGGACAACAGAAGAGTACCATTGGGCAAAATGGAGGCAAGATGTTAAGATGATTAGATGAATGAATAAAGGAGATAAACTGTAACCAGGAAAGGTAATCATGTCAGTGGATCCTTTGATTTTGTTATATGGAAAGGAAGAGTAGGTTGGGGTTCAATCCAAATGTAGAGTAGATATTATTCGAATTCTACATTCAAACTTGGAAGAAAACATAAATATTGCTTAAATCCTGAACAAGGTGTTTGATCACTGCGACAGACCTGACTGGTAGACACTAACAGGGGCAAAGCCATCCAAAGAAAAAAGGAAATATGGGAGCTTTCATGCGAGGAACAACATATAGAAACTAAATAATCAAACTTTGTATAATTTATAGGACCCTAACATAGGCTCTAACTGGGGATGGAAGCTTCCGAGGAGGTGTCAAGAACCATAGAACTCTGAACACGTAGACCAGTGCGTTATCCATTGGATTGATCCCAAACTGCAACCTAAAACCTGTGACCATTTCTTATACCTATTCCAAACCTGAGGGCTACAAACCGAATATATATATATATATATATAGTGCGTTATCCATTGGATTGATCCCAAACTGCAACCTGAAACCTGTGACCATTTCTTATACCTATTCCAAACCTAAGGGCTACAAACCGAACTTATATAT
>ML789750.1:683409-700768 GCA_009831015.1 Picea engelmannii
AAGTTTCGATTAAAACTTACATCTTGTAAATCATGTAAATAAACGAGACTTGTATATCTTCTGCTTAAATACAACTACTATAGTTACATTTCAAGATATGTACATATATATAGTGTGTTTAGTAATTAGTTAGTTATTTCTCTCTTTTATTCGTTTCTTTTAGGATTCTTAGATTGGTTAACGGAGCCATTAAACCCATCAGAACGAGTTACCCCAAACGGCTTGGGTTATTTAGACAACCTCGGACCGGACTCGCTCTTCCAGTTGACGGATGGTCAATTTCGCCCGTCAACAGAAACTTACCCCCAAGCTTATGTATATGCCAATGAAATTTGAACAAATGCATAGCTGCATCATCTCTTTTTTTATCTTTAAATAATGGAAGATAATTCAACCAATTAACATGGGGCATAGGGTTTGGAAAACTAGGAATACCAGATCTATCCATAGGAGCATATCTGCTTTCTATTCTTGAAGTCATCTTGATTTCTGGATACAACTACCAATGGAGTCTCCCCGAAAAATTTGAAACTTTGTTTGGAGTCACCAGGTGGATATTTCATCCTTCATGTGCCTAATCATTGTCCACCATCAACAATCATATATGGAACTTGATACACTTTTCTTAGGAACATTCCCTAATATGGTCGCCATTATGTTAGCACCCTGTAATTTCCCAGGCTGAGGAGAAAATCAACAGGAGTAACCACAAAACCGCTTGGAGTCAAGGATCTAGCCCTCCAAGACTCAGAGAGGGATCTCTTTATATGATCTAACTTTTTTGGAAATGGATATTAGGCTAGTTATGAGGATAGAAAGTTTTTTTTTGAATTTTTGGGTTGGGACAACAGAAGAGTACCATTGGGCAAAATGGAGTCAAGAGGTTAAGATGATCAGATGAATGAATAAAGGAGACAAACTGTAACCAGGAAAGGTAATCATATCAGTGGATCCTTTGAGTCTGTGATATGGAAAGGAAGAGTAGGTTAGGGTTCAATCCAAATGTAGAGCAGAGATTATCTGAATTCTACATTCAAACTTGGAAGAAAACATAAATATTACTTAAAGCCTGAACAAGGTTTTTAAGACAAATAATGAACATAATATTCTTATAAACAATATACGAAACAAGAGAATGAAGAAATACATCAAGAATCACTTCACCACATGATCATGACACAAGAATCTGGAAACAAAATGTCTTGATATTCATCCAAAAAGTCACTTACAGCATGCTAAACATCTTTACAGTAGATGATAATCATTCCATACCATCCTTCACTTCTGGTCCAACCATTTGTTTCACTCTCTTGGGTCTACATACAGATACAAAATAACTTCCCCCATCTGAGGGGTCAAATCCTACCTCCTACGATCAGATCAAAAAAAGATCTTTAACAATACCCAAAACCACGAAAGTCAAAAATTGTTTTCCCTTTTTACTGTAACTGTTTGACTGACTTTAATGACCCTTTAATTACATTCAAATATTTTATGAACAGTTAATATACATTTGATTACATCATATAGACACCTCATAAGGTCAACCACATCTTTGTAATTCGAATTGGACCAAGGAAATTGAAAATTTATCCTGCTGGTAAAATTTGTTGGTAAAAACACAACAAATTTTGCAGAAACGTAGCGTGATCTTTGAGGGTACTTTTGGAGGCCTTCCCTTGATAATTTTTCAAAAATGATGAGTGTTATGGGTATCTAAGGATGTCTAATATCCTCTTGAACCATTAACAAAGAAAAATATCCAGTCCAAGACATCACAAAAATGAGTGTTCCACAACTGGTCTAGAAGCGCAATGCCTAGGTGAAAACAAGGGCAGAAAGCAATTGTTCGCCACATTTTTTACTTTTTTATGAAAATTTGATACTTAACTAGACCACCAATGATACATTTGATATGTACACTTCATAATATATTCATCCATGCTGATAAAAGTGAATTGGGCTCACTGCGCTTCTGTACATGCCCTAAATTGTCAAATTTTCCTTGTTTTCTACAAAAATAAGGCTCAAATATGTAGTGATATTTATCTAAAAATAAACCATTTTACAAAATTGAGAGAGATTTTTGTCATTTGGTATGTTTTGAACAAAAAACTCCTTCAGTTTTCTAAAATACATTCCCATTTGTTCACAATTCAAGTTTGAAGTTGGTCACTAAAACCTACAGAAGCATAGTGACCATTTGCAGAAGCGTAGCGTCCTGTTTTAGGTGAATTTTGGATGGATTTTGAGCATGATTTATATGAATTTATGGTTTTAGGATATATACCTGAATTTTTAGAAGACCACTGAACCTTTAAACCTGCAAAACTCCATCTCCATGGCTTCCAAAAATTCAATCTCCCAAAACTACTCCCAGAAACGTAGCGAAAAATAGGGGTCAAAGACAAGATGATATCTCTTTAAACATAATACATGTGCATAAAATAAAAGAGGTTTTTGTATATTAATATGTTTTGGAAATAAACCTCCTTCAGTTTCCCAAGTTTCATCTCTTATTGGCCACAATATGTCTAGAAAAAAGATGACTAAACAGAACATTTCTAGGAAATGTGCCTTCAAAGATTCTCCAAGTGACATGTTTTGAGTAAATTGTTCTTACTGTACCAAAGGTGAGTTCTTGGACTCTATGAGTATGCTTGGATGGTTTTTATGGTGTACATTGTATGGTAGGCTGAATAGTATAATACGAAAGACATTTCAGGATGGTGATGACCGGGTGTAATATAGGAAGTAGTAACGACACCTAGACATGATTCAAGGGTCATTTGACAGACAAGACATGTCAATTTTTATTTGAAAATACAAAAAATTGACTTAAGACCTTATTAACAAACTCTAAAGAGAATATTTGATCATTGGTGACGAACCAGACTAGGAGACACTAACAGGGGCAAAGCCATATGAAGAAAACAGGAAATCTAGGAGCTTTAATGCGAGGAACAACGGATAGAAACTGAATAATAAAACTTCCTATAATTTATAGGACCCTAGCAGTGCCTATATGTAACTCCTAGCAAATATATTTCCTGGTTAGTCTATATTGGAGCCTAGGAAAGAGGTGTGATATCCTGAAGCGCTGCATTGCAAAGAAGGTGATCCACTTTTCTAGGCCATGCAGACTAAAGAGTAAAGAGAAGTGGAGAGTTGGGATGCATATGTGTGAGCTAACCATATGATTTTTGGTATTGGACTGACTAAGGGAAATATATCCAGCTACAAGATATCATTTGTCCTAAAGGATTCATAGCCCCAACTTTGGGGTGGCCTCTTACAAATATAACTAGTGAAACAATCCCTACACTTGGGAGGAACATCCCTTGTATGCAACTGATTGGTGATTCTTTCTGATAAAGATAAGTGTTGTGACTATATTTTTTTATGTTGTGAATTATGTGTATTTATATGCTTAATTTTTGTTATGTTTCCTTAATGGTTTACATTCATAGTTATACATGTTATTGTATTTAATGCATAAGTTAGCATGTCATGTGTCCACATATTTTTATCATATGACATAGAATAATTTAATTATCGTATCATAGTTGGTTTTTGAACATGAATTCAATGAAGGAACTTGAAGAAAATTTCCAGTGCCCTCCATCCCAATGGTAACAGGGGTGGACCAATACATTACATTGACCAATGATTTGAGCTTGGACATGGTAAGATTTTTTCTTCCTTTGAACCCCCTCTTCGCAAGATATATTTTGGGACAAGGAATCGATCCAATATTACAACTATTTGGCACGATTATTCAGGTGTATTTCTCCATGCACTACTATGAGAGTTGGTGGGTTAATCTCCACCATTCCCAATCCCATGCTTTGTTGACCATTTTCCTCTTATGAATCATGTTGTCCATCCTCCTCTATGTCCATATGTAGGTCCTCTACTACCTTTCATTATTCTCTAGATTGGGATCTTGAGCCTCTATATTTCTACATTTGGGATCTTCCTTTGAGGTTTTTAAATTGGGGTCTTTCTCTTTGCTGCCTATTGAGGGCTATCATGTCCGAAGTTTAGTCCCCCTTATTTTTTCCAAGATATAGAAACTATTGGACTCCTTACCTTGGTTGGTTGTGATGGGTTTGGGAGGATTCTTCCTTGGTTTGTATTTGCTCGAAACCTTGGTAAATCCCTCCTTGCTAGTTTCTACCTCAACTTTATCTTGAGTTGGCTTGACATTGCACAAGATGTCCTTGAACAGGTGACCATGATCATGGTACTTATGATACTTGAATGGGATATGTTCATAATCCAGGATTTGGATCCATTCTAAGTATTGAAATTTTATACTGATTGACTCAAGTGGAGCTCCTAAGAATTTCATATAGACACAGATAATTGTGTAGAATGCATATTTTTCAGCTCTTATTACTTCTGAAATTTTTATAAGGTTTCCTAGGGTGTTTTGGATACCCTTGAAGGTTTCCTCTTACTACAATTCCTACAACAAGGAGTGCATCCTTATCCATATTGTTGTTTCTATGAAATCATCTTTTCTAGGCTGAATATTTTAGTCTAGTATCGTAAATGTAATCCAATAGAATTGAAGAAGTACAATCCTTCCTCAAATATTCTATCCCTATCCTTAATGCAAGCGAAAATATCCTAGCTTCAAATCTACCTTTCCACTTCAATTTAACTCATCATATCAAAGCCTTCTTTGAAGGCCATATACCCATAAATTTTCCTATTATGGCATGGTATTTCATGAATTGAATATACCCACTAATATCGCAAGAAGTTATATCATAACTTGTATTCTCTTTCATTTGGCTAGACAGTTGTTGTTAAGCTTGCAATCCTTATGCTTCCCCTATTGTTCATCCTTGCCAAAATATTCCCCATCTGCTTGAGCCTTTCTTGCACCACCCATTTCACTTGACATCAACTTCATTTTCAACATCCTCTTGACCACATCCTTGAACCTTGGGATGGTCGAGGTTTGCAAAGGTTTCACCACCATTGGGTGTGTGAGACCATATCCACCTCCTACACTATACCGCTTGTCTATTGTGACTTATGCTCAACTACCAAACCCTACCCTATATAGCGCCTCTCATTACTCCAAAATTATAAAAAAATTATTTATATCATAATTGAAATGTTAATATTGTTAGTTAAAATGACTTGTTGGACATGCGAGATACAGTTACTCCCCAGACTGAGGCAATGCTTAAGGCACTCCCCTAGTTATGCCCATCTCAAAGAAAAATCTAACAATGCCAAGGATCGACCCATCTCATAAAATATCCCACACACTACTAAAAACCCTCTATACAATTATATTATTTAAAATATAACACAATATACCCTCTATAAAATTATATTATTTAAAATATAACACAATAAACTTTTTTTAATTAGATAATATACTAATTTAACAAATTACATTGAAAATATACACTTCCACTTTTAAAAACAATATGGGAGAGTGGTGTGTTGCTTCCATGTTATTTTTTTATTATTTATAACTCTCTTTGTCTTATAGAAAATTTGCATTTATAATTTTTGACATTTCACTATCTATTTAGATTTATTTCAACTAATATATTTATTTAACAGTCATTTTTATATCATAAGGCTCGTATTATTATGTATATATATTTTTCCATTTTTTAATTTTTTAATAAAAAATATTTTATTCACTTTAACTAAACTTTTAATTTTTTTATAAAATGTAATTAAAAAACACAATTTTATTAACTAATATAGTAACAATGGCCTTAGTGCAAAGGTACATTATTAATTTTCTTTTATTTAGAGCGCTTTGAGATGCAAATATATTTACCATTTGCTCAGTGTTTTTTATATAATTATGGTCTTTCTAGTTTCTAGCATGGTTTATCATTATATTTTGTAGTTTTTTATATTTATGTAATTATGCTTAGTTATGTATTTATGTACGCAAGAATACTGGAATATTGTAAACAAAGTGAATTGATGCATTAGTTTGAATAATATATTTTTTTAAATTAATTATATACCAATTTTTATAATTATCGTCTTTCTTGTTTTTAACTTGGTTTATTATTATATTTTGTATTTTTTTATATTTGTGTAATTATATTTAGTTATGTGTTTATGTATGTAAGAATGTTGAAATACTGGAATGTTTATGTATACAGTCTGAATGGGCCTAATAGTTAAGAACATGTGTTTCTTTTTAAATAGATTTATTTTTATTATTATTATTATAAACAAAGTGAATAAAAAGCATTAATTTAGTCCCCGTGGGGCAGCTCAATTGGCAAGTGCCGTGAAAATGAAGTTCCATGAGGTTTCGAGTTCAATTCCCCCCGACTTACAATGTGTGCCGCGTATGGGACCTCGTGGGCACACCTGGAGGTTATAGTGGTAGCACGTGCCCAACTAGTTGCTGATTCCTCCAGACATAAAAAAAAAAAAAAAAAAAAANACGTGCCCAACTAGTTGCTGATTCCTCCAGACATAAAAAAAAAAAAAAAAAAACATTAATTTAAATAATATATTTTTTAAAATTAAATATATACTAATTTAAAAAAAAAATCCATTTATAAACAAACATTTATAAACAAACTGATGAAAAGCTAATCATAAATTGTCATTAAAGAAATCATAATTGAATTCCAAATCTTTGGTATTTAGTATTTTCTTTATATATTCTCAATTTAACGGTTTATTATAATAAATATATTGAAATTTAAAAAAAATGTTCTCATTGTTATTAATGTCAGTTGTTACTATGAGTCAGTGTAGATGTTAAAGTAGGATGTTGGTATCTTCTCTATTAATGTTTGATTTGACATTTTTTTTTACTTCTAGTGAATAATTTATTTATGCGAAGAGTTGTTTCAAGTAGATAATAAAGTGGAATTTGAAAGTAACTTTAACTACATATAAGTTCTCTAAATACAATCACTTCACCAAAACGTGTTTTCATTAATATAATTCTTAACATTAATCAAAGTATTTTTAAATTAAGAAAATGTTATGACAATCATTTGAATTTTGACTAATTCACATAATTGTTTAATGAGAATACTTAACCCCAAATAATGATGTACTTAATTTTATTGTGAAACATTGATTTTTTATATCTATTTAAAAAAAAATATTAATATTTTAAATATTAATAAAAATAATTATAAAATTATTTTAATATATATTTATTTAAATAAGAAATTATCAATATAATTTAATACTAAATTGTTTTAGCATTTAATCTATCTATTTTTAATTATTTCTTAATAACTTATCAAAACTTATTATTACAAACATACATACACACAAATTATCATCGATTATATGTAATAGATAATAAATACATTGTTTTTCCTTAAAATAAAGTTGTTTTCTATTTTTTCACCAACTTTTTTTTAATGTAATTTTATTTAAATTACAATATATCAAATCCTTGAAGCAATCAAAAAATATATTACAGTTGATGATATTTTTATATATCTCATATTATTTTATTTTTTTTATATGGTAGCTAAAAAAATATTAAAGGTTTTGTTTCATCAGCTCAACAAAATAAAATAAAATAAAAGTACTCCTCATCTCTTATTCTCTGTAACATATGTATCTCGATTTATACAAGAAATTGTAAGAAAACTAGAAAAATATTTTAAACCAAGGTTTATGAGCATATTCAGAAGTAGTTTCCTCCTTATATTATGTGATCTACTAGGTTCTTTGATCCAACCTTGTTCCAATTTTTGAAATACTATTTGCTATTATGTTCTTGTCCCTGTAGATGTGTGAAAATGATATGTACGAAAACACTTATATAAGTGATTGTACATCATTATATAGAGGATGTAATATAAAATCCCTTGGTAATGTTTCCTTATGCATCCATTGAATTACTAGAAGGGAGTCTCCTCAGATTTGAATATGTGAGACTCGAGCCTCATTAGCTAGTCTCAAAACTAGTTTTAGAGTCATCAACTCACAATAATTATTTATTTCCTGACCAATTCCAAATTTCAATGAAATGCTATGGGTTGAATATATAAACAATATTCCTCCTGCTCCAACCCTGGGTCGGGTCTCCTATGAGTCTCCAATGAAGTAATCCTAGTGAATGTTCTTATTAATTTCCTCTTTCTTGGATATGTGTGTAATTTGTTTACCATGTACTCTTGGGTATGCATTTAGAATGTTTAGTTCTTGCACAATACATTTAAGGGTAATGTCTCTTTATTTTCAAACAACTTCAGATTATTGGCCAACTAGACTCCCCAAGCGATGTTTAGAGGAAGGGATCTAATATTTTTTGTGTCCTTGTTGTCACACCAAATCCTAAAGACCTATTCAATGTTATTCCCTACCTAGACATTTTGATACCCTATCATTCTTTCCACTTCCTTCCAAACTTTCTTTGTGAAAGGATAGGTCATGATGATATGTTCATTGGTTCTTTTTGCTTGTGGGCATAGAATACACCAACCAGGTCCAACAAAAGTCCTCTTTTGCGGTATATCCTAGGTAGGAGCCCTATTGTGTAAGATCAACCACATGAAAATTTTGGATTTTGATGGGATCTTTAGCTTCAATAAAACTTTCCACCACCATATGTGTTGATCATCCCTTCCCTCCTTAGTAAGAGATTTATATCCTAATTTTGGTAAATATACCCCTAATGGGTTTAGAGACTAGACCAACTAATCAACCTCCTCTTTGATTCTAACATTACTATATTTTAAAAATTATGTGTATCTTTTCCATTCACCTACATTCTTTTCCCCTAGACCTAGATCCCTCCAATCATCCAAGATTGGTGCCAAACCATAGTCCTAGCCCAATTCACAACCTATCTTAACATAAAAAATCCTTTTCTTCATAGCTCAATAATCAAGGAGATAACTTGTGTCTTCCTTTATTTCCAACCCATGGATCCAGACCCATTTGCAATCTATATTCTTTACCAACTTGCCAAAGAAACCAGTTTCAAACCAAATGAAAAGAAAATTTGACCTCTTTCTAGATTATAGAATCATTTTGGACTCATTTAATAGGATTCCTAATCCATTCCTCCATAGCATCTAAGGTGATATATTTTTATTTCACAACCTAGACCCACAACCTTGTTCCTTGGATTAACCTCCAAACATTTTTTTGTAAGGGCTTTGGAAAAGAGAAATAGGTTCTTTAGACCCCAACCTCTTTTTTCTTTTGGTAGGGATAGCTTCTTCCAGAAAGACAAAGCAAAGTCTTTTTTCTACTATTTCTCAAACCATATGAACATATAATATAAATTCCTTATAACTTATAGAACTCCTTTAGGTATCCATGCTAGAAACATCCAATATATTGGAATTGCTTCCAAGACAACTTTGACCATAACCAGTTGACCCCCTCATGAAATCCACTTATTGCACCATGCATTGAGCTTTTTCCCACTTTGGTTGCCAACCATTACCAATCTCCTTTTTATACATGTTTGGATTCAAATGAAACCCTAGGTAGTTCAGACCAATATCTAGGTTTACCAATTGGTATGGAAACATTTGAGCAATGAAGGTCTTCTCCTGCTCTCAAATACCCCATGGAGAGATTGTTGACTTTTGTAGGTTTATTTTCATACCCATTGCTTTATAGAATAAATCCATGATATCTATAAACTTCTCATAAACCCTTCTAAATCCATCATAACAAATAGTAAATGACTAATATTGCAGGATGTACCTATATTGACTCCTTTGAAACTACCATTTTCAGAAGCCTCCTTTAATAACCTACTCAAACCTTCAACCATTAAAAGGAAAAGGACAGTGGATAAATGGAATCCCTATCTAAGGCCTCTTCTTGGCCTAAAGAAGGGAGATGCTACCCCATTTATCATAACAAAAAAATATGTGAAAGTAATGTAATTCATTACCCATTTTACAAACTGGTGGTAGAAACCTATATGAATGAGGATTAGTCTAAGATATAACCAACTCACCTTGCCATATGATTTGGATAGATATAATTTGACCACCATTGTTTTTTGGTTCCTAACATTTATTGAATGGAGTCCTTCTTGGGTAGTACCTATGCCTCATGTATTTGTCTTCCCTCTAAAAACCTAAACTATTCTTCAAATATTTTCCCTAATAGGATCCTTTTTTGTCTGCTTTCTATTACCTTGGAAATGATTTTGTATATATAGTTGCATAAGTAAATTGGCTTCAATTTTTCAAAGGATGTCGGATTATCATCTTATGGAATCATAGAAATAAAGGTTGTTTTGAAGTATCCAAGCATTTTTCTTGTAAATATTGAGGCCTCAACCATCCTCCTTGGATCTTCTCCTATAAAATCATAACAATTAAGAAAAAAAATCACAACGAGACCATCAAGCCCTAGGATTTTGTCCTTCTAGAATATTTTAGGAACACAAATAAATTATTATTTTCCAACTTCTTCAATCAAAGATTGAATGTATTTAGCATTGACAAAACCTAGAAAAGAATTTGACAATGTATTATCTATGTTATGGTAGCTCGAGAGTCCTCTTTGAGCAAGGATGAGCATTAATTTTCTCCTTCTAAAAAAGTTTCCTTGAAGTTTAGTGCCCATGTGCCATCATTATTTTTATTTTTCCATACTTAATTAGGGTTCCTCCTATAGTAAAATGTGTTTTCATCTCCTACCTAGGCCATAAGGCCCTAATTTTAAGCCTCCATTCTTTTTCTTTTTCCAGAAGGATTTTTCTCTTTTTGTCTTCAAGAAGTTTTACCTCTACTTTTTGTTCCTTTGTCAAAAAACCAAAACCTTCAATGATATAATGATATTCCAAGGATTCCTCCACTTTCGAAATATTTTTATCATCCTTCTTCTTGTTTTATTTTTCCCATTGCATAGCTATCTTCTTTGATTTTTTTCCATATTTTTGATGGAACTATAAAGGAATAGATTCTCTTAAATCTCCATTATAAGGCTCTCATACCTCTTAGATATTGTTAATAAACTCTTCTTCCTTTATTCATTATAGATTCTTATTGAGTGAAATTGTAGGTTTCTCTTGGGTAGGGAATATTTCCAGTATGACCAGATTATGGTCATAATCCCATCCTGAGGAAACCCATTGTTTTGTTCTAAACACTTCATTAAGAAAGTATTTAGATATCAAAAATTGATCAAGCATCATCCTGAGGAAACCCATTGTTTTGTTCTAAACGCTTCATCAAGAAAGTATTTAGATATCAAAAATTGATCAAGCATCCTTGTGATACGGGTCTCTCTCAATCTCTTATTTATCTAGGTTGGGGACAATTTGGCAAGCACAACATCCAATATATCTACTTCTTCCAACTTTTTAATAAAGTAACTAGAAAGACAAGTCACTTGTGTGGATGGTCCCCATACCTCTTAGGCATCCAAGGAAAAATTTAGGTCCCCTCCTACCACCACTAACATCGATTGTAGCCATTCCATATCGAAGAACTTATCCCATTATTCCATCATGTCCACATATGGCCCATATACATTCAAATGACTAATTTCCATGTCTAGGTCCAGAGAGGATAGAGTAGTCCCTAGACCTAGTGTAAATGGCTAAGAATTGGTAAGGGAAAATGAGCATTTCTTCCACCTAGTTATGGCCCCTGTGACCTTCCAATAACATCAATAAAAAAAGTTCCCAGTTACTTAATTTTTTTTAAGTTCTAAAGCAACCCCCCCCCCCATTATTCATACTTTCTTGTAGAAGAATGATAGAATGATTTGTTGCCTCTAGCAATATTTTTAGGGCCATCTTTTTCAAGGGGATTGACCAACCCTTGAAAATTAAGGGTCATGAAGATCATTTTAAGCCCTATTTGGGGAAATTTTCTCTGAGGGGCCCTATCAAAGATAACTACTTACCACATTTAATTTTCGAGGATGCTTTTTTTTAACTAGTGACATAAAATACTTCCTTCCCCTATGAGGGGATTTTTGGCCATTTTTTGGTGAAAAACCCAAACCTCCCACCACCATCCCAAAAAAATCAATATTTCCCTTGCTCCCATATTTGAGATTGTATTTCTAGGTTTCCTTGGAAGGTGTGTCTCTGTGTGGCTCGACATCTTCTTTATCTATACTCAGATTTGCAGAGGTGCCCATTTCATAGGTTCCATCTAACTGGTCCTCTTCTATCATAGGAATGGAAATTAGATGAGGGGGTTAAGGTTTTTTTATTCTAGAGAGGATTGGTAGAAAGTCATTCAGAGGTTCTAGATCTTTGATTCCAACATTTAATCCAAAGGTCCCAAATGTCACATTTTCAGAAGATTTTCTTTAGTATGATGAAGGGGACTTTAATGACTTACCTAGAAGTGTTGAGTAGTCCTTTTTGTCATAGGAACCTTCCATTGTCTTATCTTTGGGTTTCCTCATGTATGAGGATTGGAAAGTAGCTACTTGAGGTACCTCCTATAGACATTCAATAACCCCATTAACTTCCATAACTTCCATCGATTTTGAGTATGGATTCGGTCCCTATAATTCATTCTTCCCATCACCCAATTTCTTCTTTTGAACGCAAAATTTTCTAGAGATTGGATATGTGCATTAGGTCACTAGATGCCCATAAATATGGAATTTATGACACTTGAAGAGGATACCTTCATATTCTAAGTTCAAGTGAAAATAGTCCTAACCTTTATAAATTTCCATATTCTCTATCAAGCCCTTGCTAATATCCAAACCAACTTGAATAGAGGCTATACCCATATAGCTCGAGTCTCTAAATGACAAATCAACCCTAATGTGTTCCTAATTTCCTCAAATACTTGTTTTGACCATAGGACTAGAGGGAGCCCCTAAATCCTCACCCATACAGGGATGATATCCAAATGCACAGACCTTGCATCAAAATCTATGTGCCACTTTTGGAGGAAGAGTGGTTGAGCGCCCCACTTCCACCTTTGGTATAGTATATTTTGAACCTCACCCACATTTCAAAAGATCTAGACCATCCAACCCCTAACCAAAATTAAAGCTCAAGGGGTGTAACTAAATATGGACTCAAATTTAGTTTTCGTCCACAACTTCAAGGTTTCGGGGCTCATTTTCTTGCGTGGAAAATGGCCTACAAGGGCCAGGTCCACCATCTCCATTATATCATTAAGTTTTTCCTTCTCTTCCCAAAAAATGTTGATTGGAGCTTGCATCTTTTTAACAAAATAGTGACATTTAGGTTCCCTCCCACCTTTCATGTTCTGCAACCCTAAATTATCTAAAGCCAGGATTGCTGAACCTCACATATCACCAATGAAACCAAACTCTTGAAACCTATCATACCTTTGATCTAAACTGTAAAAAGAGATTTTAACATCAATGCAAGGCTTATCCAAAGTAAAGGTAATGACATAACTAGCATTCAAATGACATAAATACTTGTACTCACTTGTCCTATGGTTTAAAACCCATGAATCCTATAGATATTAACCATAAAGATTCTCTGCAGAGGTACCATTCTTGCATTTAATATTGCATTCAATAAAGATTCTTTGCAGAGATATCATTATTGCATTTAATAATGCATCTCGTACATTACTTTGACGATTGTTAAAAACAAATATGAAAATTAGTCCTTCCGCTAATATTGCATTCACTATATAGTATATTCTTCTATTTTTTTTTTAATTATATTATTTATTTAATGTTTTGTTAAGTTTTAATCTCTTATATCGTCATATACTCTTCTCCCATTTTTTCTTTCTAAAATTCTATTGCTTATTTTATATTAATTTTTAATATTTTTATGGAGTCTTATATGCTAGTTTTTATATAGCTATTAAATTTATGTATTTCATTCATGGGTAGATCGTTTTTCTATTGAAATAGCAGTGTTTAAATTTAATTTAATTTAGGTAAAAAAAAATTCCTATTAGAGTTATATATTTTTTTCATTGAAACATTCGTGTTTAAACTTAATTTAGGTAAAAAAAAAAAATCCAAGGCATTGCACACTTCAATTAGAATACTTACACTTAAGATTGTGCATAACCTTACTAGAGTTAATCTCAATAATTATAAGAAAGGATACTAATTTTTTTAGATGGAAAGATCTTGAAACAAGGGCAACTTTTCTAAATATTAAATTAGATAATATATTTAATTTAAACTTCATTCATGTAATATAATGAAATTTTAAACTTTTCTAAATATTAAATTAGTTAATATAGTTAATTAAAATTTTAAATAGGAAAATGAATTTGATTTGAACTTCATTTATGTAATATAATGAAAATAACTTTGATACATTATTTTTTTTTTCAAAAAATAATGTTTAGAAATAAATATATATTAAAAATTTGAAAATAATTTTAAATTTTTTAAATATTAAATTAGATAATATGTTTTATTTAAATTTTAAATAGTGCAATGAATTTGATTTCAACTTCTTTATTACAATATAATGAAGATACAATAAAATGTTATTTATTTATTTCTAAAATTAATAAAAAAAATAACAAACATTATAAAAATAAACTAAACTAATATATAGTCATATCAAAAAATTTAGGAAATTGTTGTTTTAATGGAATTTAACTCAGTAATGAATGTGTATTGAGAGATGTATAATGATGTTCTTACGAGCTTACTTGGTCAGGTAAAACTGAAGCTTTTAATGCACTGACAGAACAATAATATATGTCAGTGCATATATGTCAATGCACTAACATAATAGTAATATATATGAGATACGTGGTTATATTATGTTTTTTTATAATTTAGTTTTTTTTATATTAATATTTTAAAAAGAAATGTCATGTACAGGTAGGGGTATTTCATTAAGGTTTCTAAATACTTGAAAGCTGCAATAACACTATCAAGTTATTGACCAATGAAAAGTTAAAAAAATACTATTTTTGTTTTTAAAAAAAATAATTTTTTTTAATTGTTATATTGAACATTTAAATTGATATCAATTTTTCAAGTCAACACAAAACTAATATGAAAATCAATGCTAACTCATTACTATATACTACCTTCGGACAATACAATAAAATCTAAAATTGCTTTTTACCATACTTAAGATTATTGGCTTTGCCAAATTTTTTTTGGGATGAATTTAACATTTCCACCCTTTTCCAAGCCACGTAAGAGGGTTTCTCTCGAGAATGCAAACAAAGCTCATGAAATATATAAATAAAGGTCAAAGGCTCCCATTAACCGCCCCACTTAGCTAAAGGCAAAAGGCAAAAGACAACGTACACTAATTCCTTTTGATATATAAAGCAAAGCATGAATCATCAACCCATGCCACGTAGACTTCACGATGTGCGTGATATGCATGCATGTCGCTTACGTTATGGCGATTGACGTGAAAATTCAGATTCCACTAAATAAAGCATTGGGATGAGTTGATGTGCGGTACCCCGCCGTGATTAATGTTGTTGAAAAATGGGAGTCCGAACCTTACAAAATCAAACATTATTTTTTGTTTTGCTTTGTCGGGAGGGCATAAGGGGTGTGACCCTACGCGACATAGGTGTGAGGATATGATTATGTTGGAGTCACTGGCGTTGGATCTTACAAAGGATTTTGTGTCCTTGGCTGCTTTTCTTTGGGCATGTTAGGGTATTAAAAAAAAAAACTTTCATTATGGTAGTCACTTATAAATCCTTGAAAAAACAAATTGTTTAAAAAATAAAATGTTGTTGGTATTAAAGAAAAACAAAATAAAATATAAAAGAACAAATAGTATAATAATATGACACTTAGAAAATATTCCTCATGGATCACCAATGATCAAATCATTGGTGATCCATGAGGGCTCGTTGGGTGGCTAATATCAATAGCCCCAACCAGTTACTTTGATCTAGTGGCAATAGTCTAGTAGCAACTTTACCTATCCTATCATATACTATTACTAGTAATCAAATATTTTGAAGAAGTATCATTCAAAGGAATTTATTTCTTCATTGAGTTTAGGTAATATTTACTTTGATTTTGTTCATTGTTGTTTCAGATTTTTTAGTCGTAAGAACAATTTTTTCAGCAGTGAAGAAGATGTCAACTCGTAGGTCATTTCTATGCTCCCCTCACATGCTAAGCAGAAATAATGCCCAGTCTTGGACATGGTCTATCTCTTAAATTGGAAACCAGATAATTAGATGGACTATTCAAAGTATGACTGCCAACATCTATATATGTAAGTAAATGGTGAAACTATACCTGCTTCTTATGTTGCTTACTCTATCATTGTTTGATCTATCAATGCCTTTGTTGGTGTTGATTCAACTCACTCCAAGATTTCCCCAAGTTTTTCATAGAAATAGTCAAGGGAAATCAAAGATGTTATCTTCATGCAACAACAAAGGCAATGTATATTCTCACGCTTGTCAATTCATTTTTAATCCATTGAAAGAGACATTTTTAATGCTAAATACTATTGTAATTGTGTATTCCATAAGCAAGTAAATGGAAAAAGTGAAGCTTGGTTCTTAGGGGGCAAAGTGCTTACCTATTTCCTATATTTCCTATAAGAGAGGAGCCATTGACATAACAATAATTGCCAAGTTTGGGATTCCACTTGACTTCTGTCAAGAATTGCTCTCGTGTTGTATGGGAACAATTGACAAATAAGTTTCATCTTGTGCAACGAGTCATGCCATTGTTTTGTCTCATGCCAAGGGGTTTATTGCAAATAAATGAGTATACAAATCCAGTTCCACAATCATTCCTATACTATATATTATTACCTCCTTTTGGTGGGTATAATTGACAAAAGTATGGCCATAAGATTTTATACCATTCATTCATTCAACTTATGTAAATCTCATGAATTTGGAGGCCCAAGTTACAACTTCAATTCTTTCAAGATATCTTTGCAACGAAGATCTTTTGGGGAAGAGGAATGTGATGTATAGATTCATACTCAATTGCTAATAGGCCACAATGAACTATCACGATTCCACTACATTAAATAGAATCCCTAACCTAGTGTCAAGTGTTCCTCAAGAGTAACGATGAATCAAGGATAATATTATCTCTTATTACACACCATATTCCCTACATTCAACGTAAATTCAACAAGGCAATCTTCTTAGATTTTAAAGAATAAAATATTTTTACCTATAATTATTGATGTCCTATTATGACTTCTAAACCACTCAAAAATTAATTTTCCGGAATTGAAATACTCCTTGAAAAGGGTTTTCTACAACCTAGTATGAGGGAGATGTGTAATTCCTTCTGTGATCAACATGAAGTTGAGACGTGACATTTAAAAAAAAATAGTTTGCAACAAAAAAAAATCCATGTTCACTATAAATAAAATATTTCAATATCCATCTTAAGTAAAACAATTCTATATCAACTCTCTCTCTTTCTCTAGAGAGAGAGAGAGAGAGAGAGAGAGAGAGAGAGA
>ML789750.1:700904-728493 GCA_009831015.1 Picea engelmannii
ATATGTCATGCATCAAGAGACATCAAATATTTGGACATGAAAACATTTCTTCAAGTTTTGTACTCTTTGCATCTTAAGGAATTTGATGCCTCTCGGTGCATGATAGATCCATAGTTAGAAACTAAGAAAATAATTGAGTATACAAATCCAGTTCCACAATCATTCCTATAGAAGATATTATTACCTCCTTTTGGTGGGTATAACTGACAAAAGTATGGCTAGAATATTTTGTACCATTCATTCATTCCACTTACATAAAGCTCATGAATTTAGAGGCCCAGACTGCAACTTCAATGTTTTCTAGAGATCTTTGCAAAGAAGATATTATGAGGAAGAGGAATATGATGGATGGATGCATACTCAACTGCTACTAGTCCACAATGAATTATCACTACTCCACTACATTAAATAGAATCCCTAAACATAGTGTCAAGTGTTCCTCAATAGTAACAATGAATAAGGATAGTATTATCTCTTAGTACACACCACATTCCCTACATTCACTATAAATTCAACATGACAGTCTTTTTAGATTTTATAGAATAAAGTATTCTATTGATGTCCTATCATGACTTCTAAACCACTAAAAAATTAACTTTATGAAATTGAATTACTATCACCGGCGTAGATCCATCTTAAATCTGGATCTATGATGCACTCAGAGACATCAAATTCCTAGAGATGCAATGTTTTTTATAGTACAAAACTTGAAGAAATGTTTACATCTCAGAAGATTTAATGCCTCTCCATGCATGATAGATCCAAAGTTAACATGGATCTACGTTGGCTCTTTATCTATCTATCTATCTATCTATCTATCTATCTATATAGATATAGATATGTCACATGTCAATTCCATGTTGAACATGGAAGGAATTGTCACCGACATAGATCCATCTTAACTTTGGATCTATCATGGGCCGAGAGGCATCAAATCACTCAAGATGCAAACTTTTTTTAGAGTACAAAAATTAAGGAAATGTTTGCATCTCAAAGGATTTGATGCCTCTCAGAGCATGATAGATCCTGAGTTAAGATGGAGCTACGTTAGTTTTATATATATATATATATATATATGCCACATGTCAACTCCATAATATTAAGCATGGAAGGAACTACACATCTCCCTGAATTACTAAAATGATGATCATTAAAATATTGTGATTTTATTTTTTAAATTACTATTTAATAATTTTAAAAATAAAATCTTTGACCAACATTATAAAATTTAAATTGTATGACATTGAATGATTGATAAGTGAAATCATTTTACTTTGCATCTATCCTTGGGAAATGCAATTGTGACTCCCACTCGTGTTGTATACATGTCTTCTAGATGTATCAATATGCATACTCAGTGCAAGGACTCACTCTCACTGCATCCTTATTAATTCCACTTGCCATACCACATAGCCTTGTTAATTATTAATATGAGTTATATGAAAAAATACATTTTTAATTCAACATAATATAAAATTGACTCTCCCAAACTTAATGGTGCTTAGTGTTGTAATTAATACTTATATTTATTGAGTTAATCATGCAATGTAATATAGGATGATTAATTTTGACTTGATTAAATAAGTGGATATAAGGAATGTTTGATCAAATTTGACATTCTCAAATGGTCATTAAAAAACATAGTTTGGGCACTATTTCTTGTGTTTTTTTTTTTTTAAACTAAAAACATAGTCATTGCATTACTAGATATATATAGTAAAAATACATGCCAGGAAGTGAGGGTCTGCCAAAAAGGAAACCAAAACCCTCACTGATCATCATCCAAAGTTAAGAAATTTCAGAGCTTACTCTATCCATATTGACCAACTAAATATGTTCCAATTCATAACAAAAATGATCATGCTTAACTATCATAATAGAGCCTAAGACCTATAAGTGTTGCATTATGTTGTCATTGATGTCAAAGAGTTGATGTCTTTTCATAATATCATTGATGTATTGATTGATGGACTATGTTGTCATACATATAATTTATGTCAAATATGTCAAGTGGTGTCATAGTGATGTATTGTCATGGATTGATGTATAGAAGGGATGATGTAAATGTTTGTCATTGTTGTCTTGTCATGGTTGATAGGAATAACCAAATGGATAAACTCCAAAGTGGTCCCCTTATGGTGAAATCTGTCATGGGAAGATGCTTTGTGAAGTCCAAATGGTGAGGTAGCCCAACAATGTGGTTAGGGAACCCAAGTTTGATTATGGAATAATGTAAAGGATATCAATGAATTTGCAGGAGAAACTATTCCATATGGATAGTATATGTCATTTTGTTTCTGGTGATATGTGGAACGTCACATAACTCCTCATGGTTAGAGAGTTATGGCCATGTGATGTTGGATAACCCTCATGATTTATATAAAAGCATCTAGAAGGTCAAAGAAGTCAAATTATTCTAGAAGCTCCTAGAAGAAGTTGACTAGTCAAAGTGGTTAGTCATGGGTTAAGTGGTTGCAACAAGAAAGCAATTAAAAATAAATTAGTTTCAACTATAATTGGAGAGTTTACTATTTGTGGACAAAGTGGTTAAGTGGACAAAGTGGCTAAGTGGACAAAATGGCTAAGTGGACAAAGTTTGTTAAGTGGACAAAGTGGCTAAGTGGACAAACTGGTTAAGTGGACAAAGTGGCTAGGTGGAAAAAATGGTTAAGTGGACAAAGTTGGTTAAGTGTCAAAGTGGCTAAGTGGAAAAAGTGGTTAAGTGGACAAAGTGGTTAAGTGGATACTTCTAGAGGAAGCTACTTTGAGAGTATAAATAAGAGAGCAAGAGTATCCCATTAGTAATCCATTTTGAGAATATTGAATATCTAAAAGTGACTGAGGTAACCAAAGGAGATATAAGAAAAACCTAAGAGGATATGTGAAGTAAAGAAGGTCGAAATTCAAGGAAGGATAAATTCTTTTGATGATGCTTTCTAAGGTATGCTATTTACAGGTCATCTCACCATTTTTGCAATAACATTTTTTATAGAATGATTCAAACAACGAAATATGGAGGATGTTGAGAAAACATATCCAAGTAACTGTGATAAAAAATCCATCTTGTGGATCGTTGTATTTTGGGAGTTACACTCCGTGGAAAATAAGGTTTGTGGCTAGTCCTAAAAATAGTCTAAAACAAGTGTTTTGGGTAAAAAAGTCACAACTTCTTCATACCAGATCCAAATTAAGTAAGGAAAAATGTATTGGTTATATTATAGTATGTATTATTTTTTGTACCATTTTCATATCCATACAACAAATATTTCATGTGGGGAATGCCATATAAGTGACCTCTCTAGAATATGACATAATTCAGGAGGGTCTTCCATATTTTCTATAACTTTTGTTCTGGGAAGTTTCGGACCATGAAATTTGGAGATGGACAAAAGATATCATACTATATAGGGTTAAAATTTTAGCCATTGGATCCCAATATTAATGGAGATATGATCTGTGGAAATTAGGGTTCCTTAATAATCCTGAAAATATGTTTCAAACAAGTCAGCTTGGTATTTCTTCTATAACTTCTTTTCTGTTGCTTTGCAAAATTTGAAATTTGCATAGGTATGATAGTACATGTAGGAGTATCTCATATAGAAATTTCAAAATTAGAAACATAAATTTGAGCTTGTGGTGAATCTTACAAGTTGAGGTAACTTGTTGATTGTATGGCATCGTGAATGAAGGGAGGTTGATGAAGTTTTTGGTTGATTGTATGGGAAAATTATTGTGATGAGAATTTGTTGTAGATCTATGATTATGAGCTGGATTAGATTCTATAACTGGTTGAATTGTATTTGTGTTGGTTCTACTACTAGATCAATTCTAGTTGGATAGATTGCATTCTATCGACAAGATGATTCTTGCGGAAAGATGAATCTTGCTTGAGAATTGGTGCTCTCCTTGGAGTTGGTGTTCCTTACTTTAGTTGGTGTTGATCACATAATATAAAAGCTTACACATACATATGGTGTCTCTTGTGATAATTGTGCTTATGGATTGATTTCTCTTTATTATTGATGAATGTCATTGGTGAATGGTTACATGAAATCTTACAATGATGATGTGTAATATTATGTTTTGAAATGGTTGCTAACTTGAAGAGAGAAAAAGTTGTAAAATACCACACACTAATTCACCCCCCCCTCTTAGTGTGGGTGGTGTGTCAAGCAATAAGGCTCGTTAAATTATGAGAACTGTTACCAAAACAAATTGAATTTTCCCTAGACTATATTTCCAAAAAAAAGGAAATATAATCAATTCAAACCCGAAAAGTTATAGGATTTCCATGTCTATGGCCCATCTTCTCACTCAGCTCTGGTACATCAATTGCACCTTTTTCATCACCAATTTGGATGGGGTAGTCATGCAACCTTGAAGGACTCTAGTTTCTTGGAATATTCTTGGCTTGGTACTGGAGCGGTACCTTTGTTCTCACTCGAAACATTATGCCAAATTTGGATTGAAAAAACAGGTCAAATTTCCCTTCCAGAATCCTAATTTCCTGGGTAGTGGTTTCATTCTCTTTTTGGACTTTTTATATTCCTTGTGCCACCAAGTAGGTCTATACCATATGAAAGTATTTTGTTTCTCTAGTTCTAGTATTTTTCGGGTCGTCGACCCAATTCTTGACTTCCTGCACTATCTCATCATCCAAAGTGTGTTGTCTTTGGAGCTTGACATCATCCTCAATATCCTTAGAAATTTTCTTCTCATCCTTTGAGAAAAGGTATTTGAAGTGGGAGCCATCCATCCAAGCTACCCTAACATCCTTGGTTCGATTCGTTGGTCCCTGGGAGGAGGAGGCCTCTAACTGATTCCCTTTCCCTCTTCTACCTCAGACACCTTTTCTAGCCATACTGAGTTTAAAAATTATTTTTTGTAGAATGTGCTGACAACCCCCCCTCACACTCTTTTTCTTACATAGAACTTTCCTATGGGATGGGGACCACCCAAAGTTGTTCTTCTTGGAAGAATGGAACTTTAGGAGTTGGTGAGGTCTTAGGTCTTGTCTCAAGGATGATTTCCCAAGATCCCACTCCCTAAGAGAGAATCCCAAATTTTTGAATTCTAACTCTATTTTCCACTCAAGACGATCAATTTTCACTCAGGAGAATGAGATGTGAACCATGGTCGCTCCCTCTTACCTTGTTATACTTAAATATTTCCTCTATCTATGCATGAGTTATATTTCAAGGAACGTTCTGGGAAATCATTCTGATAACAACTTCCATCATTGTACTCCCAAACTTGTGACCATGATCTTTCTTTATTACGCTCTTTGACTTCCAATTGTGTCTCTAAACTAGCTTGCTTCACCCCTTATTTCTTCTCCCGTAGAAATCCCATCGACCACCAAAATATTCGTCGGATGATACCATATGCTCTGGCTCATACCACATGTGCTCATTGGGAGATCATCTCTCATGGGTGGCACTGTCAAAGTGACATTTGACACGCTCTGCGGTATTATTCTGGCCCACTTGATGACAACTGGGATCTCATGGCTCTTCTTCGATAGTATTCTTTGGTCGTCCATTTGTCTTTGCCATCATGTCAAGCCTCCAAGTGGAGCTCCTATCCTCGACTCTTTTCACCCCATATTTGTCTCAGATGTCTCTCATGCTCATTTTAGTGTCTTCTTTCCATATATGATTGTTGAGGGTATCCCCTACCTTCCACATGGATATTTGGTGTTCCTACTGCACTCCTGCATTGGCCAGCGATTCCACCACCATGTTTTCACTTCTCCAGAATTGAACTGGGATTATCACAAGGAAATTATTGATTACTCTTGCAATCAAAGACAAACCATAGGAGAGATGCCAAGGCATTGAAATATTTTTTGGGTTTTCTCCCTCAATCAACCATTTTAGAGTAGATATTATTAGGAGGGAGTCTCCCTCAACAATCAAAGCCTTGATATTATTTGCTTGGGCTATAGTGAGCCCATGAAGAAGAACCTCAAGATCTGCCCCATTATTTGTGTTATGGCCCAGGTTGCTGGAAAACATGGCTAGAATCACCGCTATAGAATTCCTAAGGACCCCTCCCACCTTCGAACTTCTAGGGTTATCTTTCGATGCCCCATTGAAGTTTAGTTTCACTATTCTAGATTTTAGAGGTGACCATGATTGAATTGGTTTGTTATTACCTTTACGAAGAGATTTATTTGCATAGAGGTACGCTTGATTGAGGTTACAAATTTTGAATATATGTTTATCATCCTCAATGAGTTCTTTATCCTCTGTAGTCCAGGTACCTGCTGCGATTGATTCTTGTTTTATTTTGAATATATGTTTGTCTTCCTCAATGAGTTCTTTATCCTATGTAGAACAGGTACCTGCTGCATAGGAAAATGGTTTATTTTGAATATTCTTTGATTTATTTCTTTCCATAGATTCCACATGACAATTCCTAAGAAAATATCCCAGGATTTGTTTAAAATAGAGTTGTGGAAGGGGTCTCGAGCCCACTCTGTTATGGTTCAGGATGAGTCATTGTTGAATCTTCCTAAACGATGAAAGAAATCAACTCCCTTGTGTTACACATAAAAATTACTCACTTCAATGATGACCTATTGTCTCATTTTGGCCGCAAGTGTCACAAACATCATACTATCATCTTGCTTATGTCGTGTCTCGAATGACATCACAAGGAACACTTGAAGACACCCTTAGAGACTGGTTAAAGAAGGAGAAATCATTTTACAAAGAGTACAAAGCCTTTTCCTTAATAAAGACCACTTAAAAATGAATTTTGAAGGGCAACACTCCCCTACGCACTAGCAGGGAGCACTAGCCCTCCTTGCCCTCCTTTGAGGGAGTGTTGTAGCACTTTGTGAACCATTATGGGGGAGTGTTATGCTGTTGAGAAAATCAGGGGAAGATCCCCCTTATCTCTGAAGTTAGTTTGATTTGAATCTGAGGTCAAGGCTAGATTTTAGGGAGGATCCACAACTGATGGAGAAAGATCCTCAACCTATCCCAAGAATATCTAAGATGGTTAGGCCTCTCCAAGCCTATATAAGGAGGCCTCCTCATGGTAAATGGGGGAGACATTAAAGGCATCAAAATTATGATCTCATAAGGGAGATAATCAGTGAAGTCATAGTCATTTTGATTCTGGATTATTTGAGCAAGGGGTTGGACAAGGAGAGCTGGAAGAGGCTGTTGCAACTTCATCAAGGTTTGTAAGTATCTCTTTTGAGTTCTCATTAATAAATATGCTTGGCCTGTTTCCTTTTATATTGTGTATACCTACATGAACTTGTCTTTAATGGATATATCTAGTTTCAAACTAATCATGGTAGAATAGGAAGCATGCTTTGTCTTTGATTGGATTGCAAGACTTGTTGAAGAGGTTGGGGATCAGAGCTCAACTTGGACTGGGTGAGGAAAAACATCGTAAAAAGGTACATATTCTTCCTCTTCTCTATATATTAGCTTATATAGGTTTAAAGGGATGTTAGTGACCAAATTTATCATCTTTCTGTCTTTCTCTTAGAGGTCTAAGATCCAAGAGGGAATCCACCTGTCTGCAGGGGGATTTTCCTGTAATAGAAATTGATGACTCCACTAGGGAACGAAATCAATTTGTCTTTCCATGGTATGTCCCTACCATTTTACAACCTTTCAGATCACGTTTACTATTTTTTCATCATCCATTAGCCTTCTCCTACCTTCACTAGCAATTTCACCAATTTTTATGCATTATGGGTGAGTTTTTTGCATTTTTTGGCTCTTTTTCTGAGATTCTAGGAGGACTAGAGCCCCCCCCTAGGCCATAATTGAGCATTGATATCTGACCAGTGCTCCCATACATTTTTTTAGAGAGCATTTCAATGCTCTGTACCCTTGATACAGGGAGTGCTAGTCTCTTTTTTGGGAGTTTCTGCCTTTTTCTGCTCAGTCTTTTGCACCCTGTTTTGCAGAGATATTTACCCAAAGTCCATGGTTGGTTTGTGAAGTTGTTTGGATTGGTTTTTGATGATTATCACTCCCAATTTTTTTGATTGGATCTTGAAACCTTTTTCAGAAATGTGAAATTGCCTTTTCTAGATGCTTTTTTTGTCGGGACAATTTGAGTGATTTCTCTTTCTCCCTGTATTTTCTTGGATTCTTCTCTGCATTTTCTTGTGTTCCTTGAATGCTTGATTGGTTGTAGAATCCTTGATTGTGTTCTTTTCAGAACAATTTTCTACCTTTTTTCTTTCATACCTCACTGCCTTGAGTGCATGCTTTGTTTGTAGCCTTTTTGCTTTGTGTCTTTTGCATCTACATATGACTCTTTCTCCTGATTGAAAGTAGTAGAGAATAAAAGGATTTGTATTCAATTTATTTATACATTAGAATCAAACAAATAATATAGATGCATTCTTGATTTTGGGTAGTAAAACTAGTTTTCATTTGAAGTAGCGAAATTGCATGGTTTTTGGCATTTTTTTAGTCTTAAAATCTTAAAAACGTTTCCCCCTCATGGCTGGGGGGGGGCAAGAAAGTGTATTAGTGTACAGTCTCTTTGAATCATTTCTTGAAGATATTGACATTGATGAGTTTAATAAAAAAATTGGACATTATGTATTTGGGAATGATAAAAATTTTCTCCTTCTCGTAATATAGCGTTCATCGAAGTGAAATATTTGCATTCTCATTTCTTTGCATTGTTTAGAGTCAGTAAAAACATAATTTAGTCCACTCCATGTTCCTCTTGAGTAAAAACAACCTTAAAATCAAGCGCTAAACTAAAATTTATTAGACATTTTTACATTTTCTGTTAGCAAACCTACATTAGCTTAAGGTGTAGGGCTTTGGAATAGGTTGAAAGGATAACTTTCCAAAGCTGTCAAACAAACTTAGCATCTTGAAATAGGGAGAGAAAATCTAATTTTCGTATAAGCTTATTGGGATCCTCCTCTCACACAAGGGTTACACACGAGGTCGTGTTCGAGAGAGTTACAGAGATTATCCCTCTATGGTTTAACCGTTTGTAGTAGTCAGATTGTATATTGGGGGTTCTTATTGAGGTTCAACTATATTCATTTGGTATCGGTGCTTTGTGAACTCCGAATCCATTCGGGGTCCTCTGGAGTTATACCAGTCCACATGTCCTCAATTCTCTTGAAGGATTTCAAACTTGTTATCCTGCCCATACTTTTAGACTGGACTGTCGACTGTACCCACCTAAGGGCTGACTGCGAGTTGGTGACCTTAGTATCCATAATATTTAGGGTCTTACATAAGGTGATGGTGAAGGGAAGTCTCACTGTACCTGGAACAGATGTTGTTCAAACGCACTCGGGATCCTTGGAGGGTAAATCCAAAATTACCGCATTGAAGCTTGCACCAAGGCATAAGTCTGTTAAGAAGATCGCCAATGTAACTGATCCACCCGCTCTATCCCCACCCCTTCCTATATTGATCTCATGACATTGGATTTCATTACCAACTAGTGGTTTCATTGTGGCAAGTTTTGTTTGATTGTTTGCTTATTAGATTCATAGCGTGTGTTCTTTGTTTTACTTAGTGGACCTTAGGTTGAGTCAGTGTTAATGGAATCAACTCCTGGGAGTACCAATGGAGGAACCCCTTGTCCCGTGGAACCTTTCACCTTTTCTTCTTTTGGAAACATTGATCCTCCGTACATTGCCACACTGAGTCTTCTGGGACTCACCATCAGATTACTGGTTTGGTTGTTCTCCACTCTGGTGATCTCGAATATTCCCAGTGTTTCGGCGACACCTAATACTTCATATGTCAGTACACCACCCACACATCAACCTCATGTCGACTTTTCACCTTCTTCACCCATTAAGTCTCCTTCCCCTTCTCCTTCTTCACCTAGTGAAATATCTAAAGAAAGTAGCCAGGTTGATAAGAAGAAGAAGAAATAGAAAAAGAAGAAGAAGAATAACCTGAAAAGGACCAAGCCTCCAACCATATAAGATGTTGGATCCAAGAAACCAACTACTATTAATCATTCTGGGTATATTGATGAGGTCAACAAGATTAAAATGAAGAATATGAAACCCAAATTCCCTTGCAGTCTTTGTAAGGGTGACCACTTTTTGAGGGATTGCCCTGGTATTCTCAAGGTATTAAAAATGTGGTCCTCCACATCATCGGCCTCTGCTAGACATGTTGGTGATGCCCCGTCAACTAATGACATTAAGGTTGGTAAGAAGAAGACAACTGTCAAATTTCCTTGTATGTTATGCGAAGGTGATCATTATTCTCACCTTTGTCCTCGTATGGACGGGGATTCTTCTCTTTTGGAAAATCTTCAACTCCCAACTGGTTATCGTAAGATTTCCCCAACCCATCATTAGTTAATGGAATGGTCAATCTGGTTCTATCCTCGGTCAGTTTAGTTGATCAGGTGGTCAATCTAGTTTCATCCTTGGTTGAACCACTAACCAAATTAGTTGATCCAGTTCCATCTTCAATCATCCCCACTTTTCATCTAAAAACTAAAACCCAAGTGACTGATCCAGTCCCGTCATTGGTTAGTCCCACCATTCATATGAAAAGTGATATCATGGTCAATCCTACTCCTCCTCTGACGAGTGCCAAAGTGTTTGCTCTGGTCCCTTCATCAGTCAGTCCCTTCATCGGTCAATCTAGTTGATCATGTTGTCAATATGGTCATGTCCTTAGTTGAACCAGTTGACAAAGTGGTTGATCCAATCCCATCTTCATTCGGATCCCATCTTCGTTCGATCTTTCTCTCCTGTGAGAGAGTGCAGCCCAAGTGGTCGATTCGTTTCCACCTGTCGACCCCATTCTCCCCTTGGAGAATGAAACCCAAGTGGTCGATTTGATGTTGTGGAACCTTTCACCTTTTCTTCTTTTGGAAATATTGGTCCTCCGTACATTGCCACACTGAGTCTTCTGGGACTCACCATCAGATTACTAGTTTGGTTGTTCTCCACTCCAGTGATCTCGAATATTCCTAGTGTTTCGGCGACACCTAATACTTCATATGTCAGTACACCACCCACACATCAACCTCATGTCGACTTTTCACCTTCTTCACCCATTAAGTCTCCTTCCCTTTCTCCTTCTTCACCTAGTGAAATATCTAAAGAAAGTAGCCAGGTTGATAAGAAGAAGAAGAAATAGAAAGAGAAGAAGAAGAATAACCCGAAAAGGACCAAGCCTCTAACCATATAAGATGTTGGATCCAAGAAACCAACTACTATTAATCATTCTGGGCATATTGATGAGGTCAACAAGATTAAAATGAAGAATATGAAACCCAAATTCCCTTGCAATCTTTGTAAGGGTGACCACTTTTTGAGGGATTGCCTTGGTATTCTCAAGGTATTAAAAATGTGGTCCTCCACATCATCGGCCTCTGCTAGACATGTTGGTGACGCCCCGTCAACTAGTGACATTAAGGTTGGTAAGAAGAAGACAACTGTCAAATTTCCTTGTATGTTATGCGAAGGTGATCATTATTCTCACCTTTGTCCTTGTATGGACGGGGATTCTTCTCTTTTGGAAAAGCTTCAACTCCCAACTGGTTATCGTAAGATTTCCCCCAACCCATCATTAGTTAATGGAATGGTCAATCTGGTTCCATCCTCGGTCAGTTTAGTTGATCAAGTGGTTAATCTAGTTTCATCCTTGGTTTAACCACTAACCAAAGTAGTTGATCCAGTTCCGTCTTCAATCAACCCCACTTTTCATCTAAAAACTAAAACCCAAGTGACTGAACCAGTCCCGTCATTGGTTAGTCCCACCATTCATATGAAAAGTGCTAGCATGGTCAATCCCACTCCTCCTATGACGAGTGCCAAAGTGTTTTCTCCGGTCCCTTCGTCGGTCAATCCAGTTGATCATGTCGTCAATCTGGTCATGTCCTTAGTTGAACCAGTTGACAAAGTGGTTGATCCAATCCCATCTTCGTTCTATCTTTCTCTCCCGTGAGAGAGTGCAACCCAAGTGGTCGATTCGTTTCCACCTGTCGACCCCATTCTCCCCTTGGAGAATGCAACCCAAGTGGTCGATTTGATGTCGTTATCAATCGATCCTACTCTCCCTCTAGAGAGTAAACCTGATACTGTCCATGTTTTTCTTGTTGATACATAATCTAACGTGCTGGGGGGAATTCCTCCTTCTCCCAAGAAATACCCTCCAATTAATGAGACCATCCTTTTTTATTGGGGTGTGCTAACTGGACCTCGTCTTCCCTATCACATTCCTTTCAAGATTACAGTACATGTTTGTGGTTGGGACATTCCTCATGCGTTGATAGATGAAGGTTCGTCCGTTAGTATTTTTTCCTCTATTGCTTGGAAAGATTTGGGTTATCCTCAGCTTGTGTCAGTTACCCAGACTCTATTCGCTTTTAACATAATAACCAGTCACCCTGTAGGAGTCCTTCCTCATTTTCCTATAACTTTGGGAGGGAAAAATGTCTTTATTGATGCTATGGTAGTCCAGGACCCCTTGGATTTTTATTTACTCCTTGGGAGAGATTATGTCTATTCCATAAAAGATATTATGTCCATTGTTTTTCGTGTGATATATTTCCCTCAAAATGGAAAAACTTTGGCTATTAATCAACTTTCATGCATTGGTCCTGACTTGATTACCAACCCAATGACCTCCCTAAACGGTTCTTATATGCATATGGTATCGCCCCCGCCATAGGTCAATTATGTGGCATTATCTCCCATGCCTTCTGTTGTTGATGAGGATGACTTAGATCTGGTAATTGACATGGTGATCTCTTCGGTAGGGTCTTTAGAGCATGATCTCCTTACCCTTGACGCGACCCTCGAAATGTGTTCCTTTCGAAGAATTTTTCTTCCATCCAGTGAATATCTCTTGGAAGCCATGAACGAGTTTTGTCCCTTGACATAGTGTCCTTCCAGAGCATTATCCTCTTGGAATCCATTATCAATAAAATGTCATGAGCATAGTTTCACTTCTATGTGGAAAGCTCGTTAAAAAATGAAACATAAGCTACGAGCATAGTTTTCCTCTTTGTGGCAAGCTCGTTAAAAAATTAAATAGAGGTCTTGAGCATAGCTTTCCTCTCTGTAGCAAGCTCGTTAAAAAATGAAACAGAAATATGGGGATTGAACCTGGAGTCTTGAGCATAGTTCTTTTCTTATGTCAAGCTCGTTAAAAAAATGAAATAGTCACCTCTCCCATCAGGTCAAGTCTTTTGCTATATCTCATAGATGTTGAGTCGAGGCTTTCGTTAGGTCTCATTTTTGAACCTTCTTTTCATCCACCTATATCCTTTTTCTCCATCTAGTACAAAAATTGGTGACAACCTCAAAGTCGGTGAATGAATTGCAGCTTGGGGGGGCATGTCTCCAACCTTTTATTATCATTCTGGAGTTAAGCTGCTAGCTTTTCAAGCTAGGGGCATAGTACCAACCATCCATGGGTATCCCAACCTTTGGAAATTACGTTGGGAATTTACAAGCATAGTTTAATTTTGTTTCAAGATTGTGTAAAAATGAAACCAATACCGAGCTTAGTATTTTTTCTTTCTCTCGCTCGTAAATACATGAGAATGTAACCGAGTATAATTTTATCACTTTTTCAGACTCGTAAAGGTTATATGAAAAAAGGAACACCCAGGAGTCATATTTAAGCTCTTTTCAGACTCTCTAAACATGAAAAGATTGTCGAGTGATCTTGCTTCCTTTCCCACTAGTTAAAAGGTTTGAAAGGGCGTCTCCTGAGTAGCAATTTATCTCTTTTTTGGACTTTGGAGACTAATTTTATGAAAAAGGACAACCCTGGAGTTGTCTTTAAGTTATTTTTAGACTCTCTAAACTTGAAAAATCATCGATTTTACCTTCTCTGGACTCATTTAAAAAATCATACATTGAAGGGCCCATATGGGACCGAACCCTTATTTCTTCCAGTTCGTTAAAAAATGAAAGAGGGACTTGACGAAGGTGAGTTATATCGAGCATGTTTTATCCTCCTCGAGCTCATTAAATTAAAAATAGGTACTCGTCTATCTGGATGGGGGAAAATTTTGAAGGAAGCAAGCCAACTAGTTTTTGAAAACATCACAGGTCACTCTTATGGTCGCCCTTGAACACAACACTTTGTCTTTGCATACATTTTCATATGCTGAACCTCTTCATTAAACCAATCCTCTGAGATTCTTTACTCCTTTGGGTCACCTGAATAAATTCATAGTATCCACTGCATCATCATGTTTTGGTCCATGTCATGTTTTTGTTGTTGTGCCTTAGTGTTCAAGGGAAGTATCTGCCTCGAGAGTCAACCATCACAAATTTCCTGTTTCAACACCCATGTCAGTCCATTCTCATCTGATTCACCACCTTATATCTCTATGCCAGTTCAATGTCATTTATGGGGGATACATCAAGGCCCTCCTTCAATGAGTCTATTCCTATCGAATTCAACACATTATCTGGGAACTAGACTTAGAAACCAGTTAGTACCTTCAGACTTGCATGCCTCAATGGCAGACCTCCTCACTTTTGATAGTAGGTTTACGTCATTGACCTATGATTGGATGATTCCATGAATGTTCGAATTCATCTCAGTTATTCACATTCGCTGGAATGTACTAGGGTACCTTGGGAATCATTGACATCAATGGTGATTTCCCTCGCACTTGTTAACGGTTTACCTCATTGATCGGTAATCAAGTGGTTTCTACCATGTTCAACATCAGGACATCTATTCACATGTTTAGATTCATATTGTATTGGGATTGGTAATAAGACCCTGGGTTGAGTAATCACTCTGATATATACTTTGCCCAGGTTGCGATGAAGTTTCTTTTGAGAATATTGATACATATACCATCACATAGATCTACTTTGTATTGGTCTATGGCTATTTCTTATCGTCTCATAGATCCACTGTGTATTTTTCATGGCTACGATCAGTTCATGTCATGGAAGTATAGATCAAGGTTGTATCTTTGGTGGTTATACCTTTTTATAAATAGAATTATGGATCCGTAGTGTATCTTATGGCGGCCATACCTTAAAATTCCTTGTCACTCAAGCATAGGTATGCATGCCTTGGGTTTGAAACATATCATAGCATTTGTCTGATGGTTTTATACAACTTCAACCAGGTTCTCCGAGTCCATACCCTTGCTCGAAAAAGTATACAAAGTACTTCAGTCATCATTTTCTATCCTCTAACTTCACACTTTGGGGGGAAATCTGTTACACATCAAAATTACTCACTTCAATGATGACCTATTGTCGTCATTACAAGTGTCACATTTTGGCCACAAGTGTCACAAACATCATACTGTCATCTTTCCTATGTCGTGTCTCAAACGACATCACAAGGAACACTTGAAGACACCCTTAGAGTCTGGTTAAAGAAGGAGAAATCATTTTGACAAAGAGTACAAAGCCTTTGCCTTGAGAAAGACCACTTAAAAATGAATTTTGAAGGGAAAATATCCCCTACCCACTAGCAGGGAGCGCTAGTGCTCCTTTCCCTCCTTTGGGGGAGTGTTGTAGTGCTTCGTGCACCATTCTGGGGGAGTGTTATGCTATTGAGAAAATAAGGAGAAGATCCCCCTTATCTATGAAGTTAGTTTGATTCGAATCTGAGGTCAAGGATGGATCTTATGGAGGATCCACAACTAATGGAGAAATATCCTCAAACTATCCCAAGAATATCTAAGGTGGTTAGGCCTCTCCAAGCCTATATAAGGATGCCTCCTCATGGTAAAGGGGGGAGACATTGAAGGCATCAAACTTATGAACTCATAAGGGAGATAATCAGTGAAAGCATAGTCATTTTGATTCTGGATTATTTGAGCAAGGGGTTGGACAAGGAGAGCTGGAAGAGGCTATTGCAACTTCATCAAGGTTTGTAAGTATCTCTTTTGAGTTCTCATTAATACATGTTCTTGGCCTGTTTCCTTATAGATTGTGTATTCCTATATGAAATTTTCTTTAATGGATATATATAGTTTCAAACTAATCATGGTAGAATAGGAAGCATGCTTTGTCTTTTATTGGACTGCAAAACTTGTTGAAGAGCTTGGGAATTAGAGCTCATCTTGGACTGGGCGAGGACAAACATCGTAAAAAGGTACATATTCTTCCTCTTCTCTATAGATTAGATTATCTAGGTTTAAAGGGATGTCAATGAACAAAGTTATCACCTTTCTGTCTTGATCTTAGAGGTCTAGGATCCAAGAGGGAATCCACCTATCCGTAGGGGGATTTTCCTGTAACAACCTGTCCTAAATGATCCATGCCTCTTGGCAATTACATGAGATATGGTATAAAAATTCTTCTTCATGTCTGCAGAGAATCTAAATGGATGGTCCTTCATATCCATGTTTTTGAATCTTGTCCCAAGTTAGTACCTTTGTTTTTAAAGTTATCCATAAAAAGGTACCCACTTTTGGCCATATCTCGGGTTTCCATATTCGTTGCAAATTTATTTTTCATTTTTCTTATGACAGTCCTACTTCCAATAGGGATGATGCTTTCATGGTAAAGGTTACTTCCCCTTTTATTCCCCATTGGAGAATATCTGGGCCATTTCTATCTCTGATTCTTCCGAGAAATAACTCCATCTCTAAAACCTACTTTTCTTCCTTATTCAGGGAAACGAGCCATTCTGATGAGTTTCTCCATGTTCTTTATGTCTCCCATTCTATTTTGTCTCGGTCCTTATATTAATGGTGGACATAATTCCATCCTTTTTTTCTCATATTTGTCCCTATTCCAGTCAAATATTCTATTCCAGATATTATCGATAGTTGTTCCCATGCATCCTCCCAAAACATGGTTTTCCTTCCATTGTGGATATCCCAAAATATTTCCCTCTAGACTAAATCCGTATTCCCAAAAGTGTTGTTCCAGATTAAATATCTCATTTTGAGGCCATACATCTTGATCAACTCTTGCGACTCTACCTATGGGGCATACTTCACTTCATATTTTGGCCTACAGGTCATCTAGCTATTTAATCTAACACCACCAAAGTTTTGTTTCCATAGCTTGCCATGCATGCAATGGATCTCTAATTCCCAAACCCCCAAAGGGATTTTGGTCCACATAGTTTGTCCCAAGCAACAAGAGCCCACTTTTTTTCTTTTCTAGCATCCCCCCCAAAAACATTTCTTTGAATTTTTTTTATTTTCTTAAGGAACCCTTTGGGGGCTACCATAATCGAAAACAAATATAATGGCATAGAGATTAGTACATATTTTATTAACAAGAGTATTCCTGGTAGATTAAGATACCTGTGTGTCCAACTTGTCAGTTTTTCTTCTAATTTGTCTAACAATTCCTGCCAAGATGTATTTATAATGGATTTTTCTACCAGTGGAGATCCCAAATATTTGGAGGAGAGACAATCTCTTTGGAAACCAAGAATCATGGTAATATTTCTTTGGATTATCATATGAGCATTGAATATTTTGTTTTTGATTGAGTAAAATTTATAATCGTACTTGAGGCTTATTTGAAGTTCTCCATAATTTCTTTGATAACTTTGGCCTCTTTTGCAGTGGGAAATCCCATGAGGAGGTTGTTATCCATGAACTGAAGTTGATTCACTGGGTCCATGCCTTCCTGGAGATTTATCCCTTGAAGTTTCCTGTCTTCCAATGCCTTATGAATTAGTCCTCCAAGGCCTTCTGCTAGTATGATAGAAATGTAGGGGGAGAGGGGGTCTCCTTGTCTTAACCCTCTAGTAGGATTGGAGATTTTAGAGGGGGGACCATTTACCAAGATTTACAAGAAGGTCTATGAGATGAGGCTCATGATCCATTTAACACATTCTTCTCCAAACCCAAAATCCGCTAGTATCTTCTGGAGGAATTTCCAGCTAATTTGATCGTATGCTTTAGACATATCAAGTTTTATGAGCATACCTTCTTTCTTGGAAGTCTACATCGAGTGCACTGCTTCATGGGACATAGTTATTCCATGAAGGTTTTTATGCCCTTCAAAATCCCCCCTACTCCAGAGAAATAATGTACTTGAGGATCGGTTTGAGTCTATTGGCGATGAGTTTAGAGACAATCTTGTAGATTACATTAAAGAGGGAAAATGGTCTTAATTTGTTGGTTGTGTTGACCTCCTTATCCTTAGGAATAAAGGCTATGAAAGTGGATTTAAGTAGCATGGATTTTTAGCATATGGATTCTTCTACCACCCCCCAAATATCTTTCCCAATTATTTTCCATCATTTAAGGAAACAATCGGTTGTGAACCCATCAGGTATGGGAGATTTCCCTAGGACCATTTATTTAAATATTTTCTCCACTACCTCAATGGTTACAAGACACATCAAGTAGTGGTTCTATTTTTTGGTTATTAGTTTTGGAATACTTCTAGTGACCTTTTGAATAAATTCATCTCTATCCCCCTCTGGTTCTAATAAGAGTTGATGGAAATTCCTTACCAATTCATTTTCAATGTCTACATAGGTGTCTAATATTTCACTGGAAGGTCTATTTAGGGAGGATATCTTGTTTTGGATTCTACGTTGCAGGAGTGAATTATGGAATAATTTCAAGTTTTTGTCGTCTTGTTTCAACCATCAAACTCTTGATTTTTTCTACCATATAATTTCTTCCTGTTTATCCCTTTTGTCTAGTTCCAGCCTAAGGTTCTCTTCCTTGTATATTATATCTTCATTTGTATCTAAGGTTCTCTTCCTTGTATATTATATCTTCATTTGTATCTCCTGTAGAAGCTTTCACTTGAATCACAACCATCTCTGCCTCATGGCTCTTTCACACATCAAAATGTCACACTTGAGTTTCGCACCCTAAGTGTCATAAGTGTCACAAAGTGACATATACACCTTATTAAGTGTTACATGCACTCTTTCAAGTGTTGTATGCACCTTACCTAGTGTCACATTCAATTTTTCGAATATCACAATCTATATTATCAACAATATCTTCATTTTCTCATGGTGGTTGTGCCTCTCAAGCCTATATATTGAAGGTATTTCCAAGGTGAAGGGAGGAACAATTGAGGTATCAAACCTTTTATTCTGGAGGAAGAATCTACATTTTGATGTTAAGATTCATGCAAGGGATGGATGAGGAGAGCTTGGAGAAGTGTTACAACATCATACATAGTTTATAAGTGCCTCTTTTTGGCTTTCCAATTAATATATACTTGGCCTATTTCCTTCAAGTCTATGTCTCGTTACATTTTCTTGTCTATTGTTGCTCTAATATTCATAGATAGACTTGTATTATATAATATTGTAGAGTAGGAGATGGTTGTTTTCCTTTTTTGTCCATTGCAAATCTCAATTTTCACCAGGTATCTTAGAGATCAATCCCCATGATTGAAACAAGAGAGGACACATGTTGAAACAGGTTCATCATATCCTTTCTCTCCTTCTCATTCTGATTGGTTAAGATAAGTTTAAAGGGATGTTAGTGTCCACTTGTACTATTTCTGTCTTGGTATAGGGGTCTAGTAATCCAAGGGAAGTTTCATCTGTCCGTAGGAGAAACATTCTGTAACATGCACATTTTTTCTTTGAAGATATTACCAAACACTTCCATGTTCCATTTATTGAGCCTGAACTTTATATGTTTCAGCCTCTAATGAAATTGAAACATCTTGGTGCCATACAAGTTTGGTGTTATAAAACTAGGATCGTGGAGCAATAAAATAAAACAAATTCGAAAATAAAACATGGAAGATACACAATACAATAGAGACATAGATATACGTGGTTCATCCAGTGTGGGCTACGTCCACCAAAAAAATTTCCAGTTGCTTCCTTTATTATTATCTAACAAATGAAGGGATACAACCTACAAAAAACCCATTGTAACTTTCTATTCTTTTTCTCACAGTCTCATATCTTAGAATATAATATTCACAATGATACATAGCCGCAATACATTTCCCTCATAAAAGAGTGTTGCCTTCTAGGGAAAAAACCTTAACATAACTTCTACCGTAAGATTTTCGACCTTATAATGAACGATATAAATTTACAATGAAATTACAATATACATTTACAAGGCAATTTTTCCTTCGAGGGATTCGCCCCTAAACCCCTGTCGGGGGCCTAATTTCCTCTAGACCCCTCAGAGGGGGTAACCCCCCTCTGCACTCTTCCGCATGGAGGAGTGCATATTCTTTTGGGGTGTAAATTCTTCATGGAGTATAACACACGGCTAAAAAAAAAGACCTCTAAATCGGGAAACTAATCAGGCTTCACAACCAACATTTGGGAGTTTAGACCACCATGATTCAATATTCTGCATAAATTGTGTGTGGTCCATCCAAAAAATTTCAAAACGAAAAAGGTTTTGGCTTGGGTATAAATTTTTATTCCCATGAAAAACTGACTGGCTAGTGGTCTGAGCCATAATAAGGGATTACCTTCGTTGATATGTCCTGTTGGTCCTGGAACAAAAAATTAGAGGTTAAAAATCTATCTAATCTAATTGAGATCCTATTTTTTTCTCTTTTTTTTTTCTCAAACTGAAAGGGCGATTTATTGTTTGAATGTCAATTAATCTATATTTATTGATCCAGTCTCTGAATTCTTCACTTTTTGCATCTAGTTTTCTAGATCCTCCTTTTTTTCCCTAGGAGTGATTTTATCATGTTGAAATATCCCATGATAACCCAACGATGACCTTACATCATGGCTCTGAGATGATTCATGGATTAAATGAATTCTTGTTTCAACTGAGGCATTAACAGGCCATAGACATTATATATAAACCCCTATGCTTGAGATCCTATCTCTTCAAATCTCATTGTTATAATTCTTGGGAGAATAGAAACAAACTCCAAATTCCATTTTGTGGGATCCCACAAAATAACAATACCACAAGAGGTTCCTTCTGAATCTACCATTGCTACTTCACACTTATTCCACTTTTTCTTGGAGATTTTGAGCATCATCTCTTTATCACACTTGGTATGTTGAATGAGGATGTCTTCTTCTTTTTCTGAAGTAATTTTTTTTTTCATCATTCTGTGTTTGGATGGGAAATTCAAAATTCTAGCATTCCATGAAATTAGCTTCATTAATTCCCTTTGGTTGGGAGTGGAAATATCTTTCTGGGAGGCCTATCACTTGACTTGAGTCGACTAAATGGGCCCATGTTTCCTCTATGAATTTTCGGTAGGGTTTTATTCCCCTCTTCTTTTCTCCACTAGGTTTTTCTTTTTCAGTATCTTCAGGTGGTTTGTTTTTATCCCCATAATTCCTAAAGGCCTTATTATAATACTGAGTCATATCTCATTGCTATTCCTTTCTTATGATTCCTAATGAAGGTGTTTAGTTTGTCTTGTGTTCATTTCTGCTAATTACTTTTCCCCTTGGTCTCTTCCTAATTATTCTATATTTGATTCCACTTTTTCCATTTCCATTATTTGGTTTTCATCTCCTTGATCTGATTCTTGGGTTTCTTGATCTTGCAATTCTAGTTCTGATTCTACCTACTTTCCCAATTTTTTTTTTGGATCTAGTTTAATTCATTTCTCTTTTGTTTCTTCAACATGTATTTCCACTTTCTTTGGGTCTTTAAGAGTTTGTTTTGCTACTTATATTTTATATTCCACCAGGGATTTGAATCCATTCTTTTAATTCTCTTCATCTTTCACAACTGGTTTTCTTGGACGTCAAATTTCCTTCCTCTTTCCTCAGATCTTGGTGAATCCTTCTAAGACTATCATTTCCTGTGTTTTGGGGTTGTATGGATTGATATTTAGAGGGAAATATCTAAATAGGTGGCCATGGACATGACACTTCCTACACTTGAATGGGATATGTTCATAATCTAAATTTTGACTCCACTCAATATCTTGGTATGACATTGTAACTTCTTCCGGGAGGGCTCCTACGACATTCATGTAGACACATATTCATCCATACGAGGTGTATTTGGATTTATTTGTGATTTATAATATTTTAATGAAAGATCCAATGGTTTTTACTATCCCTTCAAGAGTCTCCATCTCCCATAACTCTTGGGTTAGAGGGTATAATCTTATGTAGACCAGTGTTGTTATGAAACACTCTTTTTCTGGGGAGAATATCTCATTCCAGTAACGAAGGTGTATTCTAGTTGAATTAAAGAAGTATGACCCTTATTTGAATATTTTATCATGATTTGAAGGTTTAGAGAAGATTGTTGTAAATAACCCTTTAGATCCCAGCTTTAAATATACTTGTCCTTTAACCTTCCAATGGAAATTTACCCATCCTAATAGGGCCTTTGTCGTTGGCCAAATCCCCGTTAATTTTCCTACTAGAGAATTATATTTCATGGATTGAGTATAGTTACCTATGCTTTGAGAAGTAACTTCATACTTGGGGTTTTACTTCGTACGAGCATGACAACTATTTACCTTTTTCTTGTCAGCTCCCAGGTTTCTTTGTGTAGGAGTACCTTTAGGGATACCCTTTCCTACACCCCCCATATCCATGAACATGCTTTCTGATATTTCCTAGAACTTGAATTTTGAATGATAGTGATGCTCCCAATCCTTTGTCCATAGATGGGCTAGAGGGTATAAGTATTCTTATGTCACACACATGACCCCTAAGTACCTTTTTAAGGGATGGGGTATATTTTTTTTTCTTTTCTCAATCATCTAAAATATTCTCTTTCACAACTCCGTCGCCTTCTATTCATCAAAAAATTTCCAACGATGGTAAGTTCACTCAGAAATGAGCTATGGAACGAGGGTTATGACCTTCTAAAGTTCTCGGGTTTACATAGGTGACATCTTTCTTACTGCCACATGACATCCTCGTGACCTCTCATTGTCCATGTCAATTGATGTGGCAACACCCTGGTCTTGATATGGAACTACCCTATCCTTCCACAATGGAAATTCGATCTACGTAGGCCTACATCCATCGTAACTTGAGCCTTCTCCCAACACACTCTTTGCTTACCTCTGATGAATATGGTATCAAGGAATATTCCCTTTCTCTTGATGGACAATCTTGATTCATGCAAGATCTCCCTACCTATGGTTAGGATCCATTCAACACCTAAGGTTTACCAATCCTATTGGACCCCACTCAACTCATCAACCCATTAAATATTAACATGCATTATCACACTGATGTTATTACTTAGCATCAACTCACCATGTCGCCATAGGGTGCTTAAGCTTACTCGACTAGAGAATGACATTTGTCTCTCTCCTGTAGTCCAATTAAAATACTTAATAAATATTTTGTAGAATACCATTCTTTGGTAATTAATTACTTAAATCTCATTAAGGATAATTATTCTCCATAAACTAATTATCCAATAATTGTTTTTTTTCTTAGCCTAATACTCCTGGCCCAATAGTTACTAAGGTTTTACGTTTTCATTCTCCCCCTTAGAAGTATTTTAGCACTAATTCAATCAATTACTCATATGATAATTATGAGTAATTATATTATAACATAATGAGGTAAATTTGTCCATAATATACTTAATTTGATTAACCTTAATTAAGGTATATAATTCAATTCCTCTCGAGCACAGAACTACATACTTAATTTTCACGTAATTTAACATATACATAAATATATGCATATTTATTTATTTACCAGGGAAAGAGATTAAATATAATCAATTTGATATTTATTATTACGATTTTTCTCTTTTATTAATTATATTATAATATAACTCTATTTAATTATATTATAATATGATTAAATATATCAAAGGAGAACTTAGGATTATTAATATCGATTAATACCTAAGCCTCTAGACTTCCATGAAATTCCTCATTGTGCTTTATGAATATACCAAAAACTCTCGAATGTCAAAGCTATGAAGAGGGTCCCACTTATATAATGCCTTTATTCAAATACAAGTAATTATATTACCATGAAATATAATTAATTATGTTTAATAATATTATAAACTTGGAATGCGGGAAGGTAGGTTTGGGCCTTCGACCCTTTTAGCTTGTTCATTCTATCACCCCAAACATCCGGAGTCTCGAACTTCTGAAAGGTCCACACTTACGTGTGATTATGCATTAAATATTAAATTCAAAAAGGAAAAAGGGCTTTCACTTTGACACGTATAAATATCATAATAAACTCATTTATAATATATTATATTACTCCTCTTTGGAAAATTGTGTCCGGGTTTATAAAATCCCAAATATTATATTTAATATTGGAGAGAGAGAGAGAGAGAGAGAGAGAGAGAGAGATCTCCCCGGGTCAACTTCTTCAACTCTCCATCATACTCATTATCAAATATCTCAAAGTTTCGGAGTCTTGAAGGGTACCCACTTGTATTATATTGTGATTTAAATACAATGAAATTATTTTGGATTATAATATAATATATATAGAAATCAAGGTGCATTAAAATCAATTACATTAATTTATTACATTAAATACAATATAATATAATCAATTATATTTATTATCTATGTAACCTTGTACAGGGAAAGGTGGGGTTCGTCCCTTTGATGTCTTTGGCTCGTGAGTTCCATCACCCAAAACACCCCGAAGTCCCGAAGTCTTGAAGTGGTCCCACTCACATACATTTACATGTTAACTAATAATTTAAATAGAAAAGGACTTGGTCTCGTCCATGTGTTTATTATAATATATTAATTCTAAATTTTATAATAATTCAAATCAAAATACATGCCTAGGTTTATAAATTCTCAATATGTATATATACATGATCTCTCTCTCTCTCTCTCTCTCTCTCTCTATATATATATATATATATATATATATATATATATATTACCATTTCTGTGCATGCATTCAAAGTCTAGTGAGGTTTAATTTGAAATTTTATTTAATTAAACCTGTAATTAAAAGGAAATGAAAACTATTTCCTATTTTCCAGACTTTTAGAATAGTAAAATAAAATCATATCCAGGAGGGGATTTTTTCCCCCATTTAAAAATATGGTTTATAATTTCCCTTCCTCACAGTTAAATGAGTAAACTTCTCCTTTTTACGGAGCTTTACTTTCCTTACTCAAATTTAAGGAAATTGGTCCTAAGGTAAGAATTTACTTCACAGTAAAATCTGGTATTTCTACCAGGATTTACTAGCCACCAAAATTTAAGGGGATTCTTCCCAAATTTATAGGAGATTTAATACAAGTTTAACATAATTTTTTATTAATTCCCATAATTAAAATAAACATTTCTTACAGTCCAAATGAGGTTTTTGGAGCTTTTATATTTTAAAATTTTTAGGAAATTCCTCATTTATAATGCATTTTAATGTGTAATAGAATTTGGACTATTTATTTAAATCCCAAATACAATTACAAAGTCCGTTACTTGTTAAGTATCCTCACACAGAACTCCAGAGTGCCTTTAGATAATGATCATCCTTAGGCAAAAAGTCTATCTTTCTCTTTTAGATTTATGTAGTGATTCTAGTTAATTTGTCTGTTCTCATTAGAAATAGAAGATGGGTTGTAAGTGTAGATCAACCTTAACAATTTCACCCATTAATCATATTTTAACACACAAATAGTCAAGAGATAAGGAATTAAATCAAACTAGGTTTAGCTAAAACATTTTCTTCCTTTTTCCTAAATTTGTCAACCGACTTTTGTCAGAAATTAAACTTACACAACTCTAAAACACAATTTGTAATTTTCTCTGAACTTAACACTAAAAAGATTTAGAAAAATATAATTATATAGAACCCATAAAGTGTTGCAACTTCTAAAAGGGGTTCCCTTTTCCACACAACCGTAGGCACAACAAATCCTGGAAGGATTTACCATTGGCCACCCCCTAGCCAAATCATGATGCCCTGAGAGAGAGTCTTCCTTCTATTCAACAACAACCAGGGATGGAGGTAACTCTCCTCCTCCCACAGGAATTTTGGTAAATTAATTTTCTATCCACCTAGAAAGGGAGGCTGTTGTGATTGCTCGTTCAACCACTCCATATTTATGCAGCTTCATTTATCAGTTTGGTTAGAAAAAAAATGTTTCCCATAAATTCTTGTACCCAGAAACATATTCGTTTCTCAATTATCTTCAAAACCATAGAGTTTCACATGCTCCCCCCCTTCACAAAATGGTCACCAGACCCTTTCCTCTACATCCTCTCTTCTCAGAAATGCCCCCCCTAAAATACATAAAAGGTTATATTCTACCCCAAACCAGACACAACCTTATGATAATTAAAGGAAGAGAAATAAGATAGAAGTGTTTACCTTAAGTCCTTACAACTGTTGTTGATCCCTTCCAATTGTTGTTTGTTCCAATACTACATGCCTCCTCTCAAAGTTAACAATGCTTACAAAACAAACTAGCACAACATATGCTTAATTATAACGATTATCTAAAGAGTTAGTTATTCATAAGAAGATTCATAAACAGAAACACATAGACATAGAATTTGGGACAAGAACTTTTCTCTTTTATTAATAACAAAATCAAAGGTTACAACCTGAACTTTGTTGGCACCGCTCCATGAACCTCGCCTAGGTTCCTTTACTATGTCTCCAAGTGCACTATTCCCAATAAAATATTCACCACCAACATACTAATACAAGGGGAAAGGATGGATGGTATAAGGAATATGGATGGAAGGGAACGCTGAGGATAAAACTCAAAGAAAATTTGAAAGGTTTGGGATACAAGGGAGAAAATTTGGCAGAGTTCTCTTGCCTCTAGTTTGTATATCTAAATGACCCCCCCTAGGTCCCTTTTTGTATGAGAAAAAAATGATTAATTCATTGCTAGAAGGTTTATAGGAGGTAAGATTGTTGCAAAACCTAAGATAGCCTGTAAACTATGTTGGAAAGTGCATATTTTATATTTTTTTGTCACATTTTAGAGTACACACATACTTTCAGTAGTGCAACAAGCGTATGTACGCATGATTTCAAGAATGTCTCTATTATTGGATAAATCGATGAATACAGACATAAACTAATCTCCCTAGATCCACCTAGATCTAGAACAAAACAAAACAAGACATGTCGCTTTCCCTAGGTTGCTACCATTGAATTTATCACCAAAGAAGGAGTGTATGACATACCTTTATATATCTCTTCCCTATATCTCTATTGGTCATGCTTCACTCCGATGCTCTTGTGAGATCAAATTTGCAATGAAACCAACCAACCAAAGTCAAAGCAACAATTGTAGATTCAACGAAAACCTAAACACGTGATCAAGGAGTCATGTAATAAGACACTAATGATTTTATGGAAAGAAACATACCGCTGTATCATATTAAGTAAAAGTGGAAGATACAACCAAAGTGCCTTAATGTCACAATTTCCCTTTTGGTGGTCCTTTGTTCCAACACACACATACACTTGCTCCGAATTTGCATGAAGATAATACACAAAGCTTGATGGAAAAATGGAGGCCTCAAGCATCAATTGTATCAAGATTCTTCGCACAGTCTTCAGCCTATTCTTTTCTCAATCTTGCCTAACCTTGCTTAACCTTTTCCATGAAAAATCCATTATTATATAGGAGAAGATGAAGTGGTTACTAGGATGAGGGTGATCCCACCAAATCAGAAAAGCCAGTAAGATCACAACCATACAGATGCCACCTCACATTCTAGAAGATTATCCTTCTAGAAACTTAGTGAAACTTCTTCCTTCTCTTAGCTTCAAGCATTATC
>ML789750.1:753668-772659 GCA_009831015.1 Picea engelmannii
ATGTTGATTTGATTATAGCTGGAGAAACCGTCCATTCAAGATATTTTTTCACTCCCAGTGCAATCGTCGACGATCTGGTCAATGAAGGGGGTGGGAAAGTTGTCCTTAGGAAAAGCTTGATTTATATCCCTATAATTGACGCAGACACGGATCGTACCTTGTTTCTTGTTTACCAGAACGAGATTGGATACCCAATCAGTTAAAGCCACAGGATAAATAAAGCCAACTTTAAGAAGCTTTTCAACTTCAAGATTAATAGAAACTGCTTTATGGGGGTGGACCGGATGAAGTCTCTGCTGGATGGGTCTAGTGCCCAGGTACATCTTAATTTCATGTACAACAATATCACGGTCAATACCCGACATTTCTTCATAGCTCCAAGCGAAGATGTCAGAAAACTCTTGGAAAAGTGATTTATAGATGAAAACCTCATCAGTAGAGCACGAAGCTCTGATGTGAACATTTTCAACAACTCCAGGTTTAAAGGATATGTCAAGGGGGGTGGTGGGTGAAATATTACTTAAGTTCCCTTCATACAACATGTTGTGTGACGACTTGGGAACAGAGGAAATGATAGCAATGGTCGATGGAGTCGAGATCTATTGGTAACTCTTGATGGTGTGTTGTTCGAGGAAGAGAATGGAACGATGATGTCCATCCTCCCAGGGGGTGTCTTCCATTGACATAACCGACATAATCATCTCATCTGTGGGAAAAAAAATGTGGGATGGGCCAAGAGACAAATCACCAAGAGAGGGGGTGAAAGGGGTTTCTGATTGAAAGGCATGATAGGCAGATTCAATCAGACTTAAAGGAATTTGGTCATCATAGTGAAGATAATCACCAAGTTTGGGTATGATCCATGGGTCGAAAGATGGGTGAGTTTGGCGAACTGAGGTGGAAATCATGTTGATCGAGGCAACCAAAGGAGGTGGAACATCGAGAGGTAGGATCAGGAATGTGCCCATCAGAGTGAAATATTTAAGTAGGCCCACACCAATGTTGTCATACCCAGGAGGTGTCTTCGCGATAAAAGGGACGTTGCTACTACAAGTGTCAGAGTTGAAAAAGGCTAGCTAATCGACAGTGATGAACTTTCCCTAATGTGGAAAAATTAAAATGCGGAAAAGGGTGGAAAAAACGATGCACATCGCATCAATCTAGCTACAGACAAGTAAGAGGTTATAATCGAGAGGTGCATCAAAGACCTCAACTTCAACGTTGACCGATTTTCCTTCCAACATAATAGACAATGAAGGAAGTACACCGTATGGTTTAAAGCTAGAGCCATTAAAGGCTTTAAGCATTTTATGTGATTTAGTAAGAGGAGGAGAGTCAATGGATTTCCAACAGGAAATAGACATTACACACGTGGAGGCACCCTCATCAATAATAGTCCTACAGATGTTCTTGTCAGAGACAACAACTTGTATTTGGAATGCTAGTTGAGGGGGGAGTCTTAGAATGTGATCTTCGAAATAAAAAATTATCAAATTTGTATCCGTAGGATCAATTCCACTGATAGCCTTTAGAAGTTCCTTTCGTTGAGTAGGGAAACTTTGGAGGACTTCGAGAGCTGACATCGTAGAAGGTGCTTGCACCAGATCTTTTACAATACTGTAGTTCTGAGTAGCGCGTGTATGAGGGTTGAAAGCAGACTTTCGAACAACATCCTTTGGGGGAGGGCCAAGAACGGTATCGAGACTCGGTATTTCGATATGAAGAGGACCATTGGGAGGTTAAGTTGAAGGAGGTTGTTGAACCAATGAAGGTGGTATATCGTCAACCTTCTCCTTTGAGGAAGAATAATCTTTTGATTGAATGGTTAGTGTAACGTCATTCTTTCTGGAATCACCAGTACACATGAGTACATAAGAAGTAGTAGAGGGAGAGGGTTGGTCATGGATGACCAGTTAGGCTTGTTGTTGAGAAGGGAAAAGTTGAGACAAAACGATAGGTGTGGGAGGTTTCATGGTCCCTTGGAGGAACTTAGTAACCTCGGCTCATCTTGGACAATATTTTGTATAATGATCGTCACCACTGATAAGGAAAGGGTATTAGGGTTTGTGCTTATCCTTATCATCAATAGGTTGGGTTTTGGCTTTCTCAAACTGTGGGTTATTTTTTTCCTCCTTATTCTTACCCTTCCCTTTTTTAGATTTATTCTTTCCTGCAGGGGTAGATTGAACAAAGTTAACCTCAGAGGTTTTGACGATGGGAGGAGTAGGAGACAGAGCATTTTGAACATTAAAAGCATTAGACTTGGGTTTGGTGGGAGAGGTTTGTGTATTTTGAGGTTGAGCATGGAAAGTGCCAATCACACCATCAACCGCATGAGAAGCAACAAGGGTAGTTGAAGTAGCGGTAGTAGAAGGGGGAGGTGCATCAGGGAGTAAGTCGTAAAGAGTATCTGTTTGTGAATAAATGAGGTTGAGGTACTGAGCGCGAAAGATATCAGTTTCCTTGGTGACAACTCCACCCATGGAAATATCACGAGAGATCTTATTCATGAATGATTTCATGAACCACTCTACCAATAACTGATTAGGAAGATTGAGTTTGATCAAACGTCGTCTTCGTCTCCACTCATGAATGTGATTAGAGATGTGAGTGGATTTAGTTTGTTTGAAGGAACTCAGGATCTTGGTTCCTATTTCATAACAGATCGATAATTGGTAGTGTGTAAGTAAAGCCATGGCTAGGGTATTAAAGTTAGTGAATAAACTTTGTGGTAGTTCTATATACCACTTTGCAGCTGAACTCATGAGAGTTCGTTGGAAGATTTGTAACCAAATGGAATCATCCATAAAAGAGTTGGATGAACACCAGAGGTGGAAATTCATGACATGGTTGTTCACATCATCTCCCAATTTATTGTCAAATTTTGAGATGTCGGACGGTAATTTGGCTGGTATCATGGGCTAGTGGGGAGAATGCAGGATAGGATCATTCAAGATTCTAGACAAATCAGGTAGATCCAAAGTGGCTAAAAAAGGTAATTTTATATTCACCAGAGGATACTGATAACTTTGGGGAGGGAGTCCTGTCAATATACCAGTAGGACCATAAGTAGTCTGTATGTGAGGTGAAGGTCCTAACAGATTAGGACGTGTGTGTAGAGGCATGTAGCCCATAGGGTTGTACTGATTGGAGATGTTCCCTTGGGGAGGGACACTAGATTGGACGTTCGAACCCCAAATGGGATTGGAAGAACTGAGGTATGACTGGCACGAACTAGTGGGTATAAAATATCTAACCCGAGATTGTTTCCCCCTAGATGATTGTGGATTTCCTTGAAAACGAATATTCCAATACTAGGCTAGTGATCCAAGGATGTTTTTTCCATACTGTGGATTATATCCTCCGAGTGGGGGTTGTACTCCAGGTAAGGATGATGCTCCAATTTGGGTTTGACCTCCAAATTGAGTTTCCCCCCCTGGGTTATACTATCCCCTAATAGGAATCCGATGACCAAAAGTGAATAATAGAGTGGAAATTCCAAAGGTGGTAGATCCATTGGGTCTGAATCCTCCTATAAAAGGTGTCTAAGACCCTATGGAGAAGAACTAGGATGGCGTCAGAATAGAACCAGAAGAAACATTATACCAAGGAGGAGTAAAGACTCCAGAAGCTCTGAATGGAAATTGGGTAGTAATGGGGATAGAAGAATTCAAGGAATTATACCCAAGAGGGAGTGATGGGATTTGTCTAGACGAACGAGGTGTACCAATAGGAGGTTGGCTAGCCACCATGTTACCAATCGAGATAATCGTAGTGTTTGGGACCATTGTGGAATGGGCCTACTGAAGAGGGATAGTTGAGATAGGAAAATCCTCTGAACCAACGAAGAAATAACAAGTTGTATTGTTAAAATGATCTAAAGGTATTGTAAATGTAGTAGATGTTTTGGGTGGTTCAGAAATGACTGGTATCTCAACTTCTACCTCTGATCCAAAAGAGTTCTGTATAGAAGTTGGAGTTCGAGATATGTCAGTGGTCCAAAAAGGATCCTTGTTTTTGAGGCCAACAAGGATTCTAGTTGGTATTCTAGAAGTGTCAACAACAAGTTCTCTAGACGAGTTTAGTTGGAGAATATGTCTCTCATATCTAAGAGGTAAGTAGAAAGAGTCCAAAGAATAAAAAATGATTCGAAAACTTTTTAAAGAGTCAGTTCTCTCCACTTGGGAAGGTATGTGGTCCTGGATCTCACTCTGTTGAGGAGATTCCTCCAGTGGATTAGGAAGAAAGGGTTGGGAAACTTTTGTATCTTCCGGAGGTAGTCCTTGCATCCTACACAAACGACGTGGAGGGTCAATGTTGGTCGAACTGAAAATTTTACAAAAAAAATCTATGGCCAACTATGTAAACAAACAACACTCGCTAGTAGAATCTAGGAATCAAAATCAAGAAAACAAAACCTTCTTGTTCCGAAGTCATTAGTTGGTGATGAAATCCATTTTCACGAAGTCAACACAAGAAGGGGTTGGGCTAGGGTGAAAAAGTTACATTGACGTCCTGCTTAATGAACTTACACCCTAGTGCAAGATCCCACACATAATCGTGGGTATACCCTCCAAGGAGCCCGAGTTATTCTGGCCAAAGTCAATTCCAGGTACCGTGAAGACTTTCCCCTCCATAGTCACCTTTTGTAAGACCCTAAGAATATAGGAAACTAAGGCTACCAAAAACAACAATGATGCCTAGGGAGACAGTCAACAGTCTGATCCATGCGCAAGGGCAGGGTATCTATCCCAAAATCAAATTGAGAGGCTTCCACTTATCATTATGGGTATACCTTCAAGTGACCCCCATAATATGCACAATCTCTACACTGAGATCAACAAAGCAGGGTGAGTAACTCTGCTGATCTCAATGCAACCTCAGGTTTGACCCTTGTGTGAGAAGGGATTCCCAGGACAAAATGTTGCAAATGGAATTTTACACTCCCTATCACAAGATGCTATAGTGTGTTTTGTTCTTTGGAGAGTGTCTCACTACCTATTCCAAAGCTCTAGCCTAGCTAATGTTGGTGTAAAAGAGCCCTAGAAAAATTACTAGTTAAATTTTAGATTTTCACTATATTTTTAAAGGCTGTTGTTACTCAAGAGGGAGACAGGAATGAAACTGATGTTGTGTAAGACCTTGAACCAACAATGTGAAAATATAAATGAATGATGCAAATTTTCGTTCAATGAATTCTATCTATAGTAGGGAGAAGGTGTTTCCAGAATGATGTAAGCTATGAAATATACTTCATTTTTCTTTAAATGAACACAATTTCAAACAACCAATAAACAATGAAGTTCTTTAATGTTATCTTCTCTTAATTGAAATAATTTTTCTTATGTATGATTATTCAAAAGAATGGATAACTTCAAATTCTTCCTTTCTAAGACCAGACCAAGGGCATGGAAGAGAAAAGATAAGAAATCCAAGAAAATCTATACCTTCAACAAGCACCCAAATCGAACTTTCAATGAAGATGAAAAATAAAAATTGACAAGAAAGTATTTCCTCCAATGCAAATGAAGAAACAACTTCTTAGACATCAAGCAATCCAGAATACATAATCAATCCAAAAATTCAAATCCAATACAAGATTTGTAATTGAACAAGCACTTAGATACAAGCTTAGAGATTATACCCTTGTTGTTAGAAATAAAAAATGAAAACTAGAAAATGACTAAGAGAGGTGTTCGATCTCCGAAAACCAATCAGCAACAAGTCAAATGTTAAGAAAAAAGTCATATGTTGGTATTAAAAATCCTTTATAGTTGGTTGAAGCAAAAACTGGACATCAACATAGGCTAAGACCCAACTCAGAAATTTCATAGACGCCGTCGTAGGCTGATATCATATCATAGTGCCGAAATAAAGAGTTTTCGTAGGCCAAAAATGGATAGGGTACGAAAATCCCGCACTGAAGCAAACAACCAGGGTGCGGAAATTGGAGGTTTCCGTAGGCTATGTATAAGGTATAGTGCGGAGGTTTTTTTAAATCAAGAAATTATGAGAAAAGGGAAAAGGATCTAAGTGGATTTTTAAATCCAGAGAGTCTGAATGGATCTCCCACAGACTCAGAGACTGATTTACAGTGAAAATAATAGGTAAAGAGAAAATGACCAACAAAAAACCACAATCAATTCATATCCCCAATGGAGTTGCCAATTTTGTTATTGGATAAATCAGTGAATGTGGACATAAACTAATCTCCCTAGATCCACCTGGATCTAGAACAAAACAAGATAGGACATGATGCTTTCCCTAGGTTGCAACCATTGAATTTATCACCAAAGAAGGAGTGTATGACATACCTTTATATATCTCTTCCCTATATCTCTATTGTTCCTTCTTCGCTCTGGTGCTCTTGTGAGATCATATCTACAATGACACAAACCAGCCAAAGTGAAAGTAGCAATTGTAGATTCAATGGAAACCTAAACACGTGATAAAGGAGTCATGTGATAAAACACTAATGATTTTATGGGAAATAAACATGCCGTTGTATCATATTAAGTAAAAGTGGAGGATACAACCAAAGTGCCTTGATGTCGCAAGTTCCCTTTCGATGGTCCTTTGTTCTAATACACACATACACTTTCTCTGAATTTGCATGAAGATAATCCACAAAGCTTGATGGACAAATGGAGGCCTCAAGCATCAATTGTATCAGGATTCTTCACACAGTCTTCAACCTATTCTTTGCTCAATATTTCTTGACCTTGTTTAACCTTTTCCATGAGAAATCCATTATTATATAGGAGAATATGAAGTGGTTACTAGGATGAGGATGATCCCACCAAATTAGAAAAGCCAGTAATATCACAACCATACAGATGCCACCTCACATTCTAGAATATTCTCCTTCTATAAATTTTATGAAACTTCTTCCTTTTCTCAGCTTCAAGTGCCATTGTGCCCTACCTATATAGAAACATGCATAAATCTCGTAGGCCAGGCATAAAGCAACCTGCAGAAATCCTTGATTTCCGCACTATGTACCACTGTCAGCCTGCGACATCATTCTAAAAATGTGCCTTGTAGGGGAAGAACTCAACTATTTTTATCATGTGAAAGATTGTTTTTGAAGCTTGACCACATGCCTATGGGGTCATCATCAGAGTGACCAAAATAATGTGTAACAACAACTAGTGTATGTATGCGCTCTCCTTGTACAATAGGGCACATATGCCAAGAAAAAAAATATTTTTTAATAAGAACTCCATCAAAATGGGTTGGTAGATGTATGAATGAGTGGGCCGACATCAAGGATCTACAAAAGTGGAATTTTAAGCTATAAAAAATATCAAGTCCAAAATTATTCTAGAGGACTAAATACAAGAGGACCGATAAACTCTTGAGGAGCTCAAATGGATTCGAGATTCACGAAGTAGTGAGACCTAATGAGACCAATGACACTTCAATAAGAACCCATAGTATATAATATTTCTGCTATGTTTGGTTAATATTCATAGGGTAAATCTCCGCTTCTCTCCCACACACAACCTCATGTTTAACCCCTTTGTGAGAGGGGGGTCTCGACTATGCTTATACAAAAATTGGATTTTCTCTCCTTATCACAAGATTCTATGTTTGTTTATGGATTTGGAAAGTTATTCTCAACACCTATTCCAAATCCCTACACTTAATCTATTGTAGCTTTGCAAATCCCTAGAAAGAAAAACTTCTATATATATTTTAATTAGCGCTTTGATTTTTAGGTTGATGTTTACTCAAGGGTGTGTACGTGAAACTGATGATATTCATGACTTTGACTCCAAAAGAGTGCAACATAATTATATTCAAAGATTTATGTTCGATGAACTCTATCTATAGAAAGGAGAAGATTGTTTTTCCATTCCCAAATGCATAAACCCAATGCAGTTTACCTAATGAAAACTATGAGCATGTACCACCCAAAACTTTGAATGCAATCATTTTTTGTTCATTTGATTATAAATGAAATGAACCTAAATTAAATGCAAGTTCTTTCTTCTTCCTTAATTTCAATGCAAGAATCCAATGTAGATACAAAGGAATATGAAGTGAAATGATCGAACAAGAAATGCACTCAAAACTGACAAGAATGGAGGAAACCTAAGTATGAAATAATGTGCTCAATCAAGAACTTAAAGAGTTGACAAAAACAATGTTAGAATGATTCCAAATAGAACCCAAACAATGAAAAGAGAAAGAGACAATAACTCTACAATCCTTAAAAAAGAGTAGAAAGAAAAGGCATTCAAGCTAGGTTGTAGTAAGAAAAATAATCTCAAGCATTCAAAAGAGAGAGATGTTCTAAATAAGATTGAAAATAAACTCAATACCAATCAAACCTTTACAGACTTCTTCCAATCAATCAGATAATTGAAAACATCATGAGACAAAGACCAAACTAGTGAAAATAAAGGTGAACCAATATCGCAACTGAGAATAGGTTTGAAATATCAACAAATATAAAGTTGAGTGATAAGTATAAAATTCTCAAGCCAAACAAAGTCAAAGATGAACTAGGAGTCTCTTGGAAAAAAACCCCTCAAAATAAAACTGAGAAAAGCAAGGCAGAAAGACGCAAAAACACCTAAAAGAGGAGAATGGTGTCTCTGTTCTCAAAGAGACAGAGTGCGAATAAAGAGAATGGTTCTCCCTAGGAGGATTATGGGAGCACCATTTAGGAGAATGGTTCTCTATAGTAGGATTAATGGAGGGCAAGTCAAGCAAGTGGTGCCCTGGTGTGAACTGCAGAGGAGTGCCAACTTATGAAACAACTCAAAAAATGGCTTCTAACAAGCTCAAAATCAACAGAGACCCAGTCAATGGATTTGTAAACTCTTAAATGAGGAAGATGTAATGGGAAATATATCATAATTAAGAATAAAAAAAGAAATATCTAATCACAAGCAAGGGAATTAAGATGAAAAAGAGGAAAAACTAGTCAAAGTCCTTCCCTGGTGGAGTTGCCATTTTTTTGTTGTGAGAAATCTTATCCCGTGGACAGGATGAGCTTCCCTTTGGACAAATACTCCTATATTTGTTCCAAAAACATAAGAGAAGAAGTGGTTACTAATTTCCCTATATATCTAACTCAATCAATCAAACAAGAGAGAATAAGAGTGACGTGGTGTGCATTGTTATGATGTTTGTCCTCACTGATCCAATTCTAGTGCTTAGTCTCCAAGATCCTCAATTCAAATGAAATCCTAAAAAGAATAGAAAAGGAACTTATCCTCCTACTCTATATTATTATACAAATCATATCTATGTATGAATATTGAAATGACAATAGACAAGCAAATGTAGAAAACATGAACTTGAAGGGAATAGGTCAAGCTGATATTAATTGGAAAGCCAAAGAAGGAACTTAAAAAGAATGACTGATGATGCAGTCACTTATCCAACCTCTCCTCATCCAACCCTTGCATGAATCGTGACATCAAAATGTTGATGCTTCCTCCAGAATCAAAGGTTTGATACCTATAATGTTCCCCCCTTCATCTTGGAAATACCCTCAATATATAAGCTTGAGAGGCATAACCACAATGCGAAAATGAAGGATATGGTTGAGGATATGGATCCTTAAGGTTGGTATCTGATCCTAAGATGAATCCATAGCATAGGCATCGAACACAAACACACTCATCCAAGATATTTGGCCCTTAGAAAGAGGTGGAGGATCCCACAATTCCCTCTAACAAGATTAGCGCTCCCCTAGAGTAGAACACAAGGCCCCATCGTATAAAGTGGAACTCCCATAACATGGAAAGAGGGCACCGTTCCATGAAGTGGTTCTCCTCCATCATGGCCAGGGGTTACCATCCTTCATTAATTCCAAAAAAAAGGTCATTTTTCCAAGAAAAAGGTGTGTTTCTACTGTCATATGATGGGCCTTCTTCTTCCAACATGACTTGGGGATTGTGAGAACTGATTTCATCATGCCAATGGGTTGTGACACTTATAAAAGTAAATGAGACACTTGGTGAGGTGCATACGACACTTGCGACTGTTCATGCGACACTTAACAAGGTGCATACATCATTTTGAAACACTAGCGACACTTAGGGTGTGGCACTTGAGTGTGACATTTTGGTGTGTAATAGGAGTATGGTTGAGGATTGGGTTCTTGATATTGTGATTTGATTTATCCACATGGTTATGTACCCCTCCCAACATAGAGAGGAAGGTTTTCAAACAATATCTTAGCTGAAACAACCAAAACAAACCAAATCCTTCTCAAAATAACTCCCCTAGATCTAAGGAAACCTCCTAAATGCAAGGAAACTCCCCCAAAATGGAATAAAGGGCATCCCACACACTCCCCTTGAAACGAAAAATGAATAGGGATGCTCCCATAGAGTGGGGAGGGGGACATCCTTGGTCAAACAAGGCTAGAAAAACAAGAGGAAAGGTGGGTTTTCAACCTTCAAATGATGGTTTTTCTCCTCTAACTTCACTAGGGATCATGGAATGTGATTTTTACATGGTTTCAAGTTCATAATACTTATAAAAGTAAGAAAATTACACCATGGAATTACCCCATTGCAATTGCGACACTTACGGGATGAGCTGTCATAATTGTGACACTTAGCAAAGTGAAATGCAATACCTGCGACACTTCACTAGGCATGAAAAAATGGTGTGTAAAAGGTTCAAGCCCTTCATTTTAAAAATTCAAGATTAATTTAGAATGTATACTCAGCCTAAACAAATAAACTAGCTATATGAATTACAAATAGTTTCACCCATTCATTGTCTTATAAACCTGGGTTTGAATTGGTCAACACAAAATTGGCTTGACCCATTTTTTTTAAAATTTAAACAATGACTAAAATTGCAGCCAAGATCAACATGTGGGTTGAAAAATATCAAAGCAGGCAGTAACTCACACTATGCACATCATGTTCGACTTGGTTCAAAACCATTAACGTTTTATCCATCAACACAAAACTATTTAAGTTATGGAAACGAGACCAAGTAGAAAAATAGTTTGAATGGAAGTGACATTAACCATCATACATTTCAATATATAAGGGTTCAAGTCTATTACTTGAATATAGTTGGAAATACCAAAACCCATAATAAAATTATGCCAACCCAAATATAATTCTTTTCAAAGAAACAAAGCAGAGTCATCAACCAAACTACATGCATTTTAAGTCAATGAATATGAATTAAACCCTATAGGATTCAACATATAAATGGGATTGACCCATTTTCATTTTAAAATGATAAGTAAAATATAGTATGGCTCAATTAAAGACAGGTCAAATTTCATTGAGAACATGATTTGTTGAACCGATATTCAAAAACCATGTTATTTGTTCATCCAACTGAAATTGGTCCTTTTAATTCATTCCAAAACCACCACAAAACTTATAACCACTGAGAAAGAGTTGACTTTCAAACCTTGTTCGTAATGCATGGAAACCATATAAACGCAAATAATTTCTCCACTTAAAAAATTTCTGAAATAGTCATAATAACTGGAAAGTGAGAATATGGAAACAAATATACAGAGATCAACAAATTTTCATCACACAACCATCATTTTTCTTCAATAAATGACAAAGAAGATAAAGAAAATATTTTCATTCACACAGTATGCTAAACAGAGCCAACATTTAACTATATTAAGGACAAATGTTTGGTAAGATATGTAGGATAGGTTGCGAGCCCATATGTAACATACCCAACCACCTATAGGCTGTGGTACGCTACCTTCAAGCCCACACTTGGAATTCTTTCTCTTACAGATACCTTTTAAAGTTTAAGGATGCATAAAAGAAAAGACTTTAACGACATGCATAAAAATATCCAGCAAGCATGCATAGTCTAAAGATTCAGTTAAATGATAATTAAATATACATGAAGGAAATACATTCATATGCATGTAAATGATACCATAACAGAGAGAACTTATCTTTATGAAAGACGAAACCAACTGTCTACAGACCAAGGATGCTCCACCTAACCATAGACACTACTGTTCCAAATATCAACAACAACGTCACCCCCAATCTAGGGCTATGAATCCACAAGGACGGTTCCAGAGTGTTACTTGGCTTCCCAAACCAGTTAGCACCCAAGCTCTCACAGGCTTCCCATCTCTCACAACAATCCAAGTACCCAAATCTATTCTACCTAGCTTGCACCACCCAAGAGAATGAACCTCCACCCTTCTCTGCCACGCAGTCCCTCAGGCAGTCCTTCTCCTTAATTCGGGCTTCAATGCAACTGGTCCAGAATCTCAATGCTGGAACTCTCAAGACTCGCAGCTGTGAGCAATGTTGGATGTAGTTCAATTCATCTCAGACATGCAACCTCAGGTCACATCTAGATCACACCAGCGACCCCTACAACCAACTATCCCATGGCTAATCTTCAACAATTTGACTCCCTTTCCCCAAGCCAAGACGTGGATGACAGATGGATCAATGAACGGGTAAGTGGGTGCATGGAGGTGCATGCACGAAAGTGTGTGAAGGATATAATGGTGTGAATGAAAAAATGAAGGAGAAAATGAGCCAACAACCAATGACCAACCACCCCATCAGACTAGAGGCGGGTTTAAGTAATTTCAGGGAGAATCAAGAACCTCTTGGCCTTCCACAAGAAGATCAAATAACTGATCCCCTCCCTTAGACAAAAAGGGTAATTAGAATAGGAATAAAAACTTATCCCCTCAAGCCCCCTTTCTTGTGGAATCATAGCCCCCTATAACTCTAGTCCTTGTCTGTCTAGCAGCTAGCCATGTATTTATTATTAATAATGATAAAAACATTACATGTCTTGGGCACACTGGCCTCTTAATAATTGTTTGGGCACTCTAGCCTCTCAGCATTGTAACAATACATTATTTAAAATGGGATTTCAAAACCTAGGGTGTTGCATCCCCTCCCCCTTATTTTGGCACTGTCCTCAATGCATATACAAAAATAGAGATCAAAATCTCAAATTTATTCAGAAAGATGTGGGTACTCTGCCCGCATGGAATCTTCATGCTCCCAGGTAGCATCTTCAAGACCGTAGCAGTTCCACTGAAATTTTTCTATCTCTACAAATCGATTCTGAAGCATTTTGAATTTTTTGTCCAATACCCGCACTAGCTAAACGTGAAAATATCCCTCTGTCTCTACCTGAATCAGATGCCAATCATGTACATGGTTAGAATCATGTACATATTTCTTTAGTAAAGAGACATGAAATACATTATGCACATTCATTGAAGCAGGCAATGCAAGCATGTATGCAACTAGCCCTATTCTGTCCAATATTTCAAATGGACCACAGAATCTGGCTGTCATCTTTGTACAACTACCCAATTTCAAAGAACTTTTCTTGGGATTCACTTTCAAAAGTAAATGCTCCCCTACTTTAAACTCTCTATCTGTCCTATTCTTGTCTGCATAAACTTTCTATCTATCCTGAGATGCCTTTAAATTCTGCTTGATCTTGGCCGCCTAGTCTTCCATGTCCTTGAGCAACTCCGACCCAAGTACCACTCTATCTACTGGGTTGTCCTAGCTTACTGGAGTATCACATTTCCTATCATACAAGGCTTCCAATGGGCTCATTCTCAATTAAGCTTGATACACATTATTATATGCAAACTCAACCAAGTGTAAGTAATCTTCCCACTTAGTGGCTTATCCATCACATGCATTCTCAACATGTCTTCAATTATTCGATTGACTCTCTCTATTTTCCCATCTTTCTGGGGATGATATGATGTGCTAAAGTTTAGATTTGTGCCAAATCCTTTAAACAATCCCCTTGATGCAGACTCCCTTACCCTCGGGCCGAGGTTTGCACAGGATCGTTCTAAATTCTCCTTGAGCCAAAGTGGCTCTCTTAGATCCCTATTGGAACCTCACTTGAATTTGATCCACAGGTCCTTCCAAAACCCCACATGTGCGAACAAGCACTAGGCACGAGATTCCCGCTCACATGACCACAATTGGACCTTGGCACAAGCGCCTTTCACAACTCGCAACTTGTGATTTCATGGGTCGAAGACCCTCGACTCCTCTTTTCCAAACTCCCGATACCCGAGATGACGATACGTGTATGCCTCCCTTCTCATTAACACTTCTTCAAGCGACCACCAACTAGAGCCTAACTCTAGTGCCTCTCGTAGCTTGCAACTTCGCGAGTTGAAGTGTTAATTCCTCTTGCTCCTCCTTTGTGAATCCGCGACTCGCAATAAGTCAACGATGGGTTGACCCTTTCCAAACGACACGTGTCCACCACCTGTCACCACTTCTACCTTTCTCCAAGCACTTGATTGTCATGCCACATGTCAACCACACAGTTCCCACTAAGTGGACGTGCCATGTGTTGCATGAGCCCTCGCAACATGCAAGCTTGTGAATTTTGCAGTAAAAAAGAGTTTCTTTCAAACCCCGAACTTCTGAGACATGATACTTGTTGGAAGTTCTGATCCGACGGTCCTCCCGTAGCTCGGATCCAATGGTCCATATTCCTCCTCTACTCCTCGCAACTCGAGATTTCATGAAACCAAAGGATTTGGTCCAGCCCTCCAAACTTACAAATCCATGAATTCACGATATGACCCAATGCTTACGCAAAACACGATCAACGATTCACGTTGATACTAGATCCTAAGGTGTTGGGTTCCTCTGGCCTTTAGCCACCTTGAAACTCTGTCAAATCCACTGACTCTTGAATCTTCGCACTTCCTTCATGAAGACTTCCCACCATCCATACGACTCCATTGGATCCTACACTCCTCACGATTTCGCGAGCTCTCCACGGAGAATTATGACCGTTCAATTTATTCCTCAAGAATCTCTATGAAATGAGCCAATGTTCTTTCACTGGAACTTAACCTTCTACGCAATGATTCATCTCCCTATCTTTCTTTGAATACTTCGAAGGAGCTGTTCCTCCTGAGCTTTCTATTGAAACCTCAAGTCTCGAAAGGACTCTTGCACACACTCTTTGCGACAATCTTTCAAATACTTCTGTGTATTTGATTCTTCGACTCTGTGCACTCTCGATAACAACATTCCTTCACTCTTCAACCTTAGTTGATAAATTCTAAGGCTTCAACTAGCCTGCGAACACCTTGCACGACTTCTGTGCTTCCCCTGCACTTCAACTGAAATGAGAACAACGTTATCTCTCCTGAGTTTTTTGAGATAAAACTCAGACCCTCATCAACGCACACCTTGCAGACGTCCACTACACTTCTTGCAGGATCTCTCAGGAAGAGAAACAATTGAACCTCATTCTACCCCTCTTCCGGACTTCATACACTTAACATGAAATCACACATCCAACACAACATTGAAACAAATGCATAAACAAAGAGAATAAAACAACTGTAAGTATACCATTCAACAAATGTAAACAGTAAACATCATAACACCATGAAAATTGAGTCAAAGCTTCATATATTAACTCAAGTGCTCCTGTACATGGGTTCTTCTTTACAACTCTCTGCTACAACTCTCCAGCTTATGAATTCTAAATGGGTTCTTGTTACAATGATACAAGGGTGATGGTGTCTATATTCGTTTTCCCTCCTATGCTCTAAAACTGTCTAATCTATCATTCATATCTACCTACTTTTACATTAACAGAATTAAATGCCTTAATACAATAGAGATATGGGAGTAATTTCCCTAGATCTGTTCATATATCCAAAGCATAAATGCAGGTACATTTCTCCTAACTATTACATTAATGCTTTTGGTTTCAAAATTCAAAATGGTCTTCATAAAAACATGCTCTTTTTCTTCATTCGTGCGTCCAGTTGTTTCTTTGGCTAGGCACGTGTTTTGGCTTTGGTTCGATGCTCCTACATCATACTCCCTTGCTTGAAAATTTTCATGAACTCCTGTTCATGAGATCTTGCATGGTCTGTCCATGATTTTGAATTTCTTCTTCACTCTCCCAACTGGCATCTTCAATTGGATGTCCCTTCCATTTGACCAAGTATTCAAAATACTCTTTTCTCCTGGTCTTTTTTCTAATTCTTTTGTCAATTATGCTTTCCATCTGTGGCTTTTCATCTAAAGGCATTTGTTTTGTCCATTGAATCTCTTTATGTTCCTTCTCTGCTCCTGCTTATTCATCTCTGTAAGGGTACAAATCTGCAACATTGAATATCGGTGAGATTCTGACCCCATCGGGTAATTCAATCTCATATGCATTTGCCCCAAATTTCCTTATGACCTTGCATGGTCCAATCTTTTTCATATTCAATTTGTTATACATTCCCCTCGGTAACCTCTCCTTCCTCAAATGTGCAAGAACCAGATCACCAACTTCAAATTGAAGTTCTCTCCTTTGTTGATTTGCTCTCTGTTTGTATTCTTGACTCAAACTCTACAATCGCTCCTTAATTCAGCTGTGAAGCTCCTTCATTCCTTTTGCAAAGTCCGATACACTAGCATTCCTGAATTCATTTTGTTCTGAACCTTTCAATTCATAAACTCCCCTTGGATACATTCCATATACAATATGGAATGGACTCTGCTCTGTGCTTCTGTTAAGCAAATCATTATAAGAAAATTCCACTTGTGGCAGAATGTGATCCCATTGACTGTGGTGTTCAGTGACTAGGATTCTTAGCAAATCTCCTAAGCTCCTATTTACGACCTTTGTTTGTCCATCCTTCTGAGGATGATACACTGAGCTAAAAGACAAACTTGTCCCTAGATTTTTCCATAATGTTCTCTAGAAATTCCCTACAAAGTTGGTATCTCGATCAGACACGATACTCCTTGGCAAGTCGTGAAGTCTGACAACTTCCTTGAAAAACAAGTTCACAATATGAGTTGCGTTGCTAGTTTTATGGCATGGTATGAAATGTGCCATATTTGAAAATTTGTTGACTACCAAAAATATTGAATCACATCCTCTTTTTGTTCTTGGAAGTCCCAATATGAAATCCATGCTGACTACATCCCACGAGCTTTTTGGTATGGGTAATGGTTGATATAACCCTTTGTTCTGCCTTTTCCCTTTTGTGTGTTGACAAATCCTGCATCTGTCCACAAATTTCTTGACATCTATCCTCATCCCTGGCCAAAAATATGAGCCATTCAACTTTGAGAATGTCTTATCATGACCGAAGTGTCCGACCAATCCTCCACTGTGTTTTTCCTTCCACAGGTTCTCCCTCATGGAGAATTTCGGAATACATAGTTGATTTGCCCAGAATAATAACCCATCTTGGATCATATACTCAATCCATTGGCTTCTGTCCATGAGAATTCAGATGCCTCATATGCCTCTTTAAAATCTGGATCATCTCTGTACATTTCTTTGAGGTTATCAAAACCCAAAGTCTTGACTCTGAATTCTTGCATAAGCAAATATTTCCTACTCAAAGCATCAACAACTTTGTTAGCAGTTCTAGAAATATGCTTAGTTACACAAGTAAAATTCTACATGAATTCAATCCATTTAACATGTTTTTGGTTCAACTTCTCCTGCTGAGTCACAAATTGTAAAGCATGATTATCACTGTACAAAACAAATTCTTTAGGAACCAAACAATGTCTCCATTTCTTCAGTGCTTGTATGACTGCATAGAATTCTTTGTCATATGTTGAGTACTTAATCTTCACCTCATTCAGTTTTTCATTGAAGTATGCGATTGACCTATCGTCTTGGCTCAAGACCACTCCAATTGCAAATCCACTCGTGTCACACCTGACCTGGAATGTCTTGCTAAAATCTGGCAAAACCAGAATTAGTTTCTCAATGATATTCTTCTTCAGCAGGTTGAAACTCTTCTCTACTTCTTCTATCCAGTGAAAAGACTTATGTCTTTTCTTCACCGTATCCATCATTGGTGCACTAATTCCTATGAAGTTTCGGATGAATTTCCTGCATAAGCTAGCCAAACCATGGAAGCTTCGAACTTCAAATACACTCTTCGACGATGGCCAATTCTTAATTGCATCTACCTTCTCTGGATCCATCTTCAACTCATTTGCAGAGATAACAAAACCTAAATAAATGAGTTCTTTCCTCATAAATGACAATTTCTTCACATTTATCAACAATTTCTCTTGCTATAATCTTCTCATCACTACAACTAAATGCTTCAAGTGTTCTGTTTATATTTTTCTGAAAATTAATATATCATCAAGATTACGATGACGAATTTCCCTATGAAATCTTTCAGGACTTTGTTCATCAATCTCATGAAAGTACTGGGTGCATTCGTTAAACCAAATGGCACGACAAGCCATTCATACAACCCCTCATTCATCTTGAATTTTGTCTTCCATTCATCACCTTCTCTCATTCAGATCTGATGATATTCGCTTTTCAAATCAATCTTTGAAAAAAATCTTGCTCCACTCAAGCAATCCATCAGGTCATCCATCCTTGGCAATGGAAATCTGTATCTGATGGTAATCTTATTAATTTCCCTTGAGTCTGTACACATTCTCCAGCCTCCATCTTTCTTTGGGCTGAGCACTGTCAGAACAACTCATGGACTCAAGCTTTCTTGAATCAATCCTTTATCCATTAAGTCCTAGACCTACCTCTTAACTTCTTCATTTTCCTGCGGCGTCAACCGATATGATTCTTTGTTTGGCAAACTGGCTCCAGGTATAAGATCAATATGATGGTTTATACTTCTGATAGGTGGCAACGAACGAGGTAGTTCGTCCACTACTATATCAACAAACTCTCCCAGCAACTCCTGGATTTCTTCTGGTAAATCATCTATCCTTGTACTGGTCAAAACAATTTTGGGCTTCCTGACCACAATAAATTGTGTGTCTTCTTTCTTCTTAACCTCATTAAGAAGTTCCTTCCCACTCATGAGAAGTACAGTGTTGTTCATCTCTGTTTTCACCCCTTTATCTTTAATTGGCAGCAACATGTGAGTCCTACCATTTTTCTCCAAGGTGTATGTATTCTTTCTCCCATCATGAACTACATTTCTATCATATTTCCATGGTCTAACCAACAATAGATGACAAACATCCATGGGAATGACATC
>ML789750.1:788221-800022 GCA_009831015.1 Picea engelmannii
TAAAATAATAATAGTAGGGGTTTGACTACTAAAGTTTATATAGGTATACATACCCTACCATCCTTTGGATTTGAACTTATAACTTTCAAGGAGAAAACACATGTTCTTAACCATTACTTTAATGCTTTCTGTATGTGTTTTAATCTTTTTATATATTTATGCTTTTATTATGGTAACTCAAAATAGAAATATTATTTATTTCTCTATAAATTATTTTTAGGTCTTTTTATTTCTCACCAACTCTTTTTAACCTTTATATTTATTCTTTTATTTATTTTCTTATAATTATTGGTAGTGATATTTCTTAGCTAATTCATTGCATCTTTTTCTTATGATCTAATCATTCTCTATTATTCTTCTCTCGTCCAAAAGGACTTCATCCGAAACGCTGACAATAATACCCTATACATAGTAAATCTAAAAATCATTAATTTTTGCTCTTTTGCTATCTTGTTTACTTTACACACTTTTATACCATGATGATAATATAAAACATGCATACAATTATGGGATAAATCATGAAAAATAATGCTAGATGTGATAGAAGTTAATCTAGAATTTGATTTGCAATGTTGGATACAAATTGATTTGCACTTCTAGAAATATGTATGTGCATGTAATGGATTCAAAGTTTCTTTATGAAAGTTTTATTTACAGTTATTTCCTAAAAAAAACTTGGATCATGAACATAGTAAACATTATTTAACTATGATACATTAAGATAGAATTGAGATTTAAATTGAGGTTGTGGATCTGGTAGATTTGTATCAACCAACAATCTGATCACAATGACATACTTTACTTGGTTATTTTTCATTGGCCCTAAACATATGCCACTTGAATGAAGCAGTGTGTGTGAGGGTGAGTAAATGGCCCAATCCACAAAGACAATATTTCAAGTCCATCAACTAGAACCATTAGAAAAAACGATGTGATATGTCGATGAATGATTCATTTTGAAAATAAAGAAATAATAAATGATGAGGAGTGTTAAAAATACCAGACGTTCATAAAAAAGATTAGAAAAGCTATTGAATTTTTACAAACTAAAATATACAAATGATGTTGAGCTTGAGTGGGTGGCTACTCAAGGGTAAATTTTCTTCAAGTACAACCAGTTGATAGGGTGATGTAGGTGGATATGTGTTATAACCCTAAATTACACCACACATGCTTACCTAGCATCAAGCCAACTCATATCCCTTCATTACCAAAACATCTGCTGATCAACTCTTTGGAAATCCTCTTGTGTCAAGGCCCACGTGCCCTAATCCATTACTGCACACGTGTGCACACTGGCTGGCTCACTACAACCCGCGTGTACCTAACAAAGCACAAAAAAAGGAAAGTTGCCGACGGAACAAAAAGCTATGGGTCAGTTAACTGAAACTCCCGGCCATGCATGGCCGAGGGTTCGTCCAAAACCCTAGCTCCTTCTAGCCTATAAAACAAGGGGCGGGGGTACCAATTGGAAGAGGAAAAAATATGGCGAAGAAACTCTGCCCATTTACGTAATCCATTGTCCCAACCCTTTAGCCTTTCCTCATGCCAAAGGAGATTTAACGCAAAGCAGTTGGAGGACAAAAGAAGAGGAGCTCAGGATCAGGTTCAAAGCTGAGACCGACCACCACTCCTTGAACCTGATCCTGGGCTCCTCTTCTTCTGTCCTCCAATTGCTTTGCGTTAAATCTCCTTTGGCATGAGGAAAGGCTAAAGGGTTGGGACAATGGATTATGTAAATGGGAAGAGTTTCTTCGCTATAGTTTTTCCTCTTCCAAATGGTACCCCCACCCCTTCTTTTATAGTCTAGAAGGAGGTTTTGGACGAACCCTTGGCCATGCATGGTCGAGAGTTTCAGTTAACTGACCCATAGCTTTTTGTTCCATCGACAACTTTCCTTTTTTTGTGCTTTGTTAGGTACACGCGAGCTGTAGTGAGCCAGCTAGCATGCACACGCGTGCATTAATGGGTCAGGGCACGTGGGCCTTGACACAAGAGGATTTCCAAAGAGTTGTTCAGTAGATGTTTTGGTAATGAAGGGATATGAGTTGGCCTGATGCCAGGTAAGCATGTGTGGTGTAATTTAGGGTTATAACAATATGGCGGCCACCCACCTATTCCAACTGGCTCCTCTCGACAGTTTTTAATTCAACACGTTTTCTGTAATGATGATATTTATTTGTAATTGTGGGTTCTGCACTTCCGGGGCTATCCCTAATCTGTACACAATGTCCAGGTGGATATTTTTGGTCTCCCACCTATTCCAACTGGCTTATTTTGTAATTTTTCATGTCAGTACATCTTTCCATACTTCTAGGGTCGTTTTGGGGCCCTAAACAATGTTTTTTATTTATTTATTTATTTTCCATAGTCAAATTGTATACAAAGTCGAAGTTTGATGGAATAATGTGTAGTTCTCGAAAATACCTTTCCAATGGGCTATCACACACCTAAAACAAAGGTCGTATGCAAAATTTACAGCCCTAGGAGGTTGAGGTACCAACTTACCCATCGGGGCTCACATAACTTTTGGCGTTTCATCTCCTAGGGTTAGGTTTTTGGATGTATATGGTTTTGGAATTCATAAGTAATGTTAAAAAGGCTTATGGAGAATCATTGTAATCATTCTAATTAGATGAATGCATGTAGTAGCCACATCCTTCTCAAAGATAGCTACCACCATTCGAGCAAGTTGTTTTCAGTTCTGCAGTTTTATAGTTTCAGCCTATTTTATTTATTCAATAGATGTTATTGTTCATTGGATATATGTTGTTTTTATTAGTATCTTTGTGTTATTGTATTCAGTCTGTTATTCATTTCATTCTGTTGATAAATCCAGATCATAGGGTCCTTGAAGAGGCAAGGATGAATGCTCCTTAATTGAGGTGATGCTTGAAAATGAAAGGGCCTCGCGAAAGCGTCTTGAAATTTCCTGGTCCTAGGGTGTCATGGGAGATATCATAGACCAAGACAAGGTCAACCTCATTAAATGAACGAGGGTGAACCCGATGATCAAATTTTTCCTTGAAACACTTTTTTGTTTCCTTCTTATTTTTTAATGAGTATCAACAATCACAAACTATGATTTCTAAGGCCATGAGGAATTTTTCAAGAAGTGTGGTATACATAAGGAGTGTGATTTTTTCCCCAAGGGTTGGTATCTCCCACTATATGGGTAAAACTAATTCCATGTAGTGGAAAAGGTGAAATTGGGTAAAGACTCTGGTATTTTTCACTGTTGTCCTATAGGTCCAAAGTGGAGAGAAGAGCATGTGGTGCCAATTGGTTTTGTGCTTATTAACAATACATTGTAGCATGTTTTTGAGAACTTTATTGACATCCTAAACTTGACCATTTGACTACAAATAGTATGGTGAGGAAAATTTATGGGTGCAACTAAGGAGGGAGGAAAAATATTCAAACACTTCATTCATGCAATGCTTTATGTGGTCCAAGTCTAGTGGTTTGGGGACCCCGACTGAATGATGTCATAATTAAAAAAGACATAAGTGGTAGTTTCTACCATATTGTTGAATGTTGGTATGGCTTCAACCCACTTGGTGACATATTCAATGGATACAACGATGTACTTGTGGTCATTGCTAGAAGGGGGATTGGATATCATAAATGTTAGCATATTTGGACACTTAGGAGTTATTTAAATTCAAATTGGTCTAATATGTATTTAGGTAAAAGTGTGTTTCTTAAGTATGAAATAATATGCATTTGTAGTTATGTAATCTGATGGTTACGATGTGTTTTAGATATAGAGTGATATGAAGGCTCATATCTCCTCTATCTTAATGACTATACTAATATGCAGCTTAGCAACCAATTTTTCCATGATATCTATTTAAAGAGCATGGAGGGTAATTTGTTGATGATCGATTGTGAGAAACTTTCTTGTAAAATATTTTTCTTTTTCATTAATATATTACCTCAAAGGCCATGTTGGCTGGGGCCATGGAATGTTTTCATCTTTAAGGGATTTAACCATGTAAAAATATCAGTGTATTGATATTTTATTTGGCTTGGTGAGTGGTTACTGAAGGTGTTCATCTTGTGTGGGAATACCTTATTTTGTCAATCATGGTATCTAAGCCCATTTAAAGACCTGCTTCCAATGTTGATCGATATATTGAACCCATGTTGCCACATTTATGGGATGATAGGACTATTCCATTACATTTGGAGTGATGATTTCAATTGGAAACAATTTTTGTTGCACTAAAACAGGTTTTCATTTTCCCAATGTATGACCATTTTGTTAGATCCATAAGAATAAACTCGAAATATGCCCTTTAAAAAAAATTATAGAGTTAATATTTTGGCTTTTCTATCTTATACCAGATTTGATACTCTTTCTAATATACGTATGCTCTTTTTCATGCACTCTATGCATTCTCAACAAATAAAAAAGATAGAGGAAAGTCTTTTATTTTCCATGTATGTTATTTTATTTTCAATTTAAGAGAGCTCGACAAATTAGAAATAGAGAGAAATCTTGCATTTTCTAGGTAAGCTAATTGAGATCTAACCCCATTATTGTTGAAATTCATTTTTATTTTTAAAATTTTATTTGTTTTTGTGTGCAACCGTATTGACTTTTTTTGTAAAAAAAAACAAGGGTTTTGGGGGTAGGCACACACTTCGAGAAAAAAAAGTAAAAAAAAATCCCCTCTCCTCCTTCATTAAAATTGTTATATATTTTTCACTAACTCACTTGGTTTAAAGTTGCTTTATTTAATAAGAGGTATTGAGTTCAAGTCTTTCTTTTAAGTTACTTATTGAAAATTTCATGCAAACTTGAGCTATCTCATAACTTCATTGTCAAGTGAATTTGACTTAAATTATAAAAGTGAATCACCATAAAGTAACTTTAATATTCTTTTTTTAGTAAATTTTTGCATACAACTTTAATTTATAAAGTAACTTCATTGTAAAAGTAATTCTCACTTATCCTATAAAAGTGGATCAGTTTGTAACTTATTTGTAAAAGTGAACTTATAGGAAAAGTTAGACAAGGAAGGGAATTTTATTTTTACTCAACCATCTCATATTTCATTCATCACCACGTGGGACAAATTCTGCCTACCATGTGATGCTCTATTTATTGTTTAAGTCTTTTTTGAAAATCACATAAATTTCACATCCGAAGTCTATTTTTAGTGTCATTTTTTTCAAATAGCTTATTTTTTCAAAAGATTTCTTTCTAGACAACTAGTTTCATCTTTTGAATCCATATTATTTGCATATTTTAATATTTCTTCTACAAGTGATATTTTGCATACTAGAACCAACTTATTTTCATTGAAATCCCATATGGAAGATGTACTAAGAAGTAAAGTATTTCATTGGATTTCCTTGGGAAAATAAAAATACCCCACTGATGTCGAAAATAAATCCAAATGGGATATTAAAAATGATGAAACATGTGGACTTGTGGAAATGTCCATCTCTTATGATTTATGATTTCCCCGTCAAAGAATTCATGACCTAAATGAAGCCTGGGTTGATCTAGAATCTGTATTTGGTAAGCACAATGTGATTCAGTCCCATCAGATTCAAATTCAATTAATTACTTTAAGTCCAAATTATTTCCCTTGCATTGAAGATCATTTAATCGAGTTCAAAACACTTAGACTTTTACTTCAAGATTGTAAACTAGATTTGAAGAATGGTTGATGCATATATGTTTTAATTGATAAACTTGGTAGTGCATATTATATCTTTGTATATACCTTTTATGCCACCATAGAATCTCTAGGGGGTGTTTTTGATGGGTCTAAATGGCCTATCAATCAGGTAAGGGAAGATTCCTAATGGAAATCCCTAGTTAGGCTCTCTCTCCTTTGGGATGGAAAATTCTGACTAGTATAAGGGCTTGGTTGCCACTTAAATATTTTCAATTATGAACTAGAGAACGTATTATCCTCATAGAAAACTGATCAAATTGAAACAAACTATCTACAACTAAATTAATTTATTTAATTCTAATATTATTCTACTCTAATGTATCCTGATTAGGTATGAATATAACAACACGATACAACATGAGATGGTGTTATTAATGAAAGAATTAGTTCATTTCATTCAATAACATATTAAAACAATAATGCCATGAATTGAGTCACAAATAGTTGCAGAATGAATTCATAACATTATCACTACACTCATAAATCAGAAAAGTATAAGCATCTCAAATATATGCACATAAATAGTTCATGCAACAAACATTCAAGAAAATTTATTAACAGTCATATATACAGAATAGTCCCATACACATTTGTTAACAGTCATGATCTGACAATTCCTTTTTCTCTTCATTAGGTTATAAATAATAGTATCATCCAACATGTACAATGGGAAAAAGTCCATCCTTCTTACATCGAGCTCTCTTTTATTGAATAATAGAGATTTTTTGTTTCTTATGACTTTTAATTTCATATTTATGACTTTTCATATTACAACTTTGTCTTACCTTGAGTTACAAATTCGTTGGGATAATGTACAAAAATGAAATACAAAACTCTCAAGTGGATTTATTAGAGGTTGTTTCTTCTACATAATGATCCAGATTGGTCATTTTAGTGGCAGGTCCTAGTTTGGAAAATTGGRGTCTAGAACCTATTATCACTCCAAGAGTCACCCCCAGACTGCAAATGGGAGTAATCTTTGTAACATAAAAATTAATTTTATTTGTGTTTGAAATCAGGGATCAAAAAGACTTTAAAGAAAGGAAAAGATAACAKAAATCACTTCAGATCARTGATGGACCATTGGGATATGGAGTCATAAATAGTCTGCGCATTGAAGGCATTTAAGCTCCCTATCAGAAAAAATATTTGTATAATGATGAAGATAAGAATGAAAGAATTAAYGTAAAGACCAATGTTCACTAACTAGAGATCCTCTCTGGAAAGAGAATTTAGATGTGTCTGAACAGTAAACAATGATAAATAGGCAAGCRTATAGYAGATCCTCCACCGCATCAAGAATCTATCAATCAAAGGAAAATTGTAATCCTTAAAATYTGCAATACATTCAAACAAGATGAAGAATATAATAGAGGAAATAGAAGGAAAAACTGATGAAACAACTCATATGAATCTTCAATAACATACAATTTATAGCTACATGCTCCTCGGCTTAAAAACTGAAATATACAGTCATTCTATTTCTCAAAACCTCCCTCGGTCTCCCCCCCCCTCATTATATCATTCATAAGATGTATCTATAATCAAAACAGAAGAAAACAACTAGGGGTGTAAGCTAGCCTTACTATTCTAGGATTCTCCTAAAAAATCTACAAGTCTAACATCTGTACCAACATATTTAACAAACTGCTAAAATCAAGGAGCCTATTGGGAACCAAAAATGAATGACATGTATTGATTCTTTGACGCCTCTTATCTAGTGTCGTGTGTCTTGTCTTGTCTATCATATTCCTTCTATCAAAAGGAAACTTTGGTCAGTATGGGCCTACAAGAAAAACCGCCCTCTGTGGTACTTCAGGCTGACAGTTTTCTATCTCCTCGGCTAGACTCTCCATGCTTCCATTTAAGGGGGTGTTTAATTGTTCAACCACCGGTCCTTCTTTCATTAACTGATTTCTCCTTGGGATCAGGACGAGGCTTAACGCCTAACTTTGTTTCCACACATTGTTTTTGGATTGGACCCTATATAAGCATGTTCTTGCGGAAGTGGGCAAGGGAGGTTTGGATCCACACTGCTCTGAACCCTATAATCCACCACCAAATGCCACATACCTCTTTAGCTATACCATGGTTTCGATTACGGGACCTCTATAGGATTTTAGCATTCGAGCAACTTCTGTCCCCACAATGAAGTGTGGTCATTGATCTTGTCGCAATCCACGATTTGGGAAAGCTCTTCTTTTTCTACCATGCAACGCTCTCAGATGGACCGTATATAAGCACATGATTGCAGAAGTGGGAAAAGGAGGATTGGATCGACACCACTCCGACCTCCACAATACACCACCAACTCCCACGTTCCTCTTTCTCTATACCATGGTTTCGATTGCGAGACTGCTCTAAAATTTCAACGTTTGAGCATGTTCCATCCCCACAATGAAGTGTGGTTGTTGATCTGTTGCAATTTTTGATCTGGATAACCCTGCTAGTTTAGCACCCCTGCTAAATTATCTATCTGCCAACTCCAGAAATATTTTAAACATGTTTAGAGATGGAGCCAACTTTGGTGCTTGGGAGCTTTGAATGTTGAGCAAGAATATCTCCCGAAGGACAATCTCCCGAATCTAATGTGGTGGCCTGACGTCATTGTGTTTTCACAACTACTGATGGATGAGTGCCATGTGTCTTCGACACTTCTACACTTTGGACTTTGGGAGTTCTGGATTGTGAAGCATGAAAAACTCTCGGAGTGGTACAAGCCTAGAGTGACATGGTAGCCTGAAATGAATGCTATGCGTCCTCGGTGAATAAGTTCCATGTGTTGAGTTGAAAAACACCCATGGAGTGGTAGGGCCTGAAGCGATGTGGCATCCTGATGTCACTTCGGGACTTCAGCTCTTCGGGACTTCGAGATGTTTGGATGGGAATATCCCAAAGTAACTTTCTCCTAGTTGATGTGGCAGTCTCTCGTTACTTTGGGACTTTGAGCTCTGGGAGATTTTGAGCACGGGAATGAATATCTTCCAAAGTGACTTTCTCCCAGTTGACGTGGCAACCTCTCATCACTTTGGGACTTCGACACTTTTGTCTATTCGTTAATCCTTGTGCGACTTTGAAACTTTGAATGCATAGGAGTTGCTAATCTGAACTGTACATGGGATCTCCACCGTTGAAAATCGAACATGTCTGCTCGCCAGTGTTTCAAGCTTGAAATGGAATGCTTTGAATGTTGTGTTTGGGTGTTTCCTGTGCAAACAAAGGAATTGGTCGGCCTATTGTGAGAACAATTTTGGTAGCGCCACTTTCCAAATCTAGATTTCACAACGCCTTTGAGCTACTTTTGTCGCTGTAGATGTTTGTGATAATAGAACCTTTCAGAGCCATTTTGAGACATTAAACGATGTTTTTTGGGGTTCTAGTGTTTGGAAATTATGAACACCTCCTTGAAATTGTTCCTACACTTTGAGACCTTTCCAATAGTGTAGGTTGTGCATCAATTGGATTTTTTCTAAAAAATTTATGTCTCTTGCAAGTTGACCTATCATGTTGACCACCATGGTATGAGAAGATGTCAAGTCAACCCCCATTACTCATGCATATGGGGCTATCCATGTGAGCAATTTCAAGAAGATTATATAAGGTTCAAAACCCTACCACAATTGAGGGTTGAGGAAGTAAAAAACCTATTCCTAGATGTCTATTGAGATATGTTAAATATCAGGCAACTAGGAGGAAAAGAGGTTACATTCTATGTTATTGTATTTTGTTCCATAGCAAAGTAGAAAAACTAGAAGTGGGATATTAGAGAGCATAATAGAGGGGGTTAATGTTCTTTAGCAACCTAATAGGCCACAATTCTAAGGAAACTCCATAGAAAGTGCCTTCTCCTTTGTAATTTCATTGTTTCCATAACAGAGAAAAGAGAGCAGAGCAACCTCACCTTCTAGATAGGTTTTCTCTTGTAAGGGTTTCCTAGTGAAAATATTTGTGTTATCTTTTGGATGGTGTGTGATTGTATTTTTTTTAATAGAAACTAGGAAAAATATATTAAAAGTGTGGATAAATCCAATGATTTACAAAAGAGGGGCCATAACAGGCCTTTGAAAAGTAGAGACTATAAAATCTGGAGGATTTGAAACAAAAACAATTTTCATGGTGCATCCTCCTTCCCTAAAAGCACTGTTGTGATTGTATTTCATCTAGTACAATCAATAGAAGATACCATTGATACATAATGAGAAACAAAACATGACAACAAAAAATTTAAAGGGATCAACTACTCGATTCCAATTTGATCTGTTGATGCTCCAGAATTTATTCTGGATGAGGCTCATTGAGATCCATAATTTGATTCACTGAGACTGAATTTTCATTTTTGGATGCTCCCTATTGAATTTTTGGCTTGCTTGGTTGATGTTTCACTCCTTCCAGCTGGTCCAAACGATGCTGCATTATCTCTTTGTTGTTGTGTTTTTCCTCAATCTAGGTCATTGGAGAGTAGCTCTCATCTTGGAATCTCTCTATCATGTGCCTATGCTGGGACAGAGTTTCAAGTTCAAATGTCATGGTGGAGCTGAGAGATCCTAGATGAATTATCATCATGTGACGACCTGTGAATTCTTCCTCAATTGAATTATCTTCCAATTGTCCAGAATCCACGAAGAATCCTTTACCACCCTGCATAACTTTGGGCATTGGGAGTCTACAAGCTGTGTCCATACTATTGGGGAATCCACTGCGATGCAGCGAGAGGGTAGGAATTTGGAGAGAGGGGAGAGAGGAAGATTCTAGAAGACATAGAAGCCACATGAAGGGAGAAAAAATAAATTTGTGTAAGGGAAGGTGTAGAGGCGGGTCCAAAGAGTCTAGAGTTTGCAGGAACGACTAAAACAGGCTTCGAGCAAAACAAAGTCGAGACAAGGCATGGTGATTGAGAAGAGTCAGGACTAGACTAAGAGGAGACTCAAAGAATTAGGAGGGGAAGGACAAGACTATTTGATCCCTCTGAATTACAATCTGAATGTGGCATATGCTAGGTGGAGATCAAAGAGAGGAATTATGGGTGAGGCGAGGAAAGATCTAGAAACTCTGAGGGGAGAAAAACTGGATAACAAACATTAAGGGGTGGCTAGAGAGACTTACCCAGACCACTAATCATCTTTTCTCCTACAAATATGAGTACACGAAAAAAAATCCCCCGTGTTTCATTTAAAGGTGAATTCGTGCCAACCAGAAAGGTCACAAAATCTTCCTTGTGAGATGTACCTTCAGCCTCCATGTTTCCAAACTTGGATATGAATCTGGATTCACCTTGACACTTAATCTATGTGACTGGGTTGTTTCATGCCTTGTCCATCTATTGCATATCCTTAAATTCCTAAGCTCACATGAGTGTTGAAGGAAGAAACTCTTGAGAATCACAAACCATGATGAAACCCACACTTGATCTGTTAGTCATTGTTGTGCAGTGGTCAATGGGACTTTCCTTCTACCCTCGTCACTTTATACCTCTAACGTTGGCCTTCTTTGCATGCCTTAACCTCATCCCCTCTCCTTCTCTACTATCCACATGTCCCATCCACCTAGCCCCACCTTGACCTTTTCTTCTTTCCCAGTCCACTTGTCCCTACGTTTGCCGAAACCTCAAGGGGCCCCACCTCTGACCCTTTCTGCATTCCCATTCCATCTGTCCGTGCATGTGTTGGATCCACGAATAGCCCCTCCCTTGACCTTCACGCAATGGCTCATGGTCATGTGGCACATTAGGTTAGGGGGGCTAAGGATTCAACACCTTCCATGCCTATGGTTCCAAGAGGTTTCCCAATGGCTTAATTCACCAAATTATCTTCTTCCTTGTTGTGCTCTCTCATAATGTGATCAAATGTTATCTTAATGGGATGAGAGTCGACTCATAATCGATCGATTATTCATTTTAAGATTAAGTTTTTTGGATCAGTCCCATGAACCACCATCCTTATTATAGTCTTGGAGTCACCTAGGACATTCATATTGTGGATTTGATGGATCTTTGCAAGTTGAAGACCTTTTAGTAATGCGTAGGCCTCTACTTTGTTATTAGTGTCCTTCCCGAGATTCCAATGATAATTTAGGATTCTTTTTCCTCCAGGATTGGAGAGAACCCCC
>ML789750.1:827014-838122 GCA_009831015.1 Picea engelmannii
CGGGAAAACCTTTCTTTTTCATTATATCAAATTTCACCATTCGCCATACAATATATACAATGTTTTTAGGTATTCCGTAGATACCAAAACCCTAATCCCTTAATCTGGGATTAATTTACAAATCAGCTAAAAATAGCAAAATCCGCTAAAAATAGCAAATAACCGCCAGATGCAGTCGTCGTATCTGACGCACCCACACACACACACATGCAAAGAATATAACACATACCCAACATTCCCACACACATGACTTGCGCTATCTATTCTTCTACTTTTTATGCTATGTGCACCATTTCCATTCACTGCATAGTTCCTCTTCTATTCAATTCAACTGCTGCTCTCTCCTCCTTCTTCACACATAAACTCCATCAACAAAAACAACCACAGAAACTCCATCAACAAAAACAACCACTTCTCTTCTCTGTACAGTGTATATATTGCTTCTGTGAATCTTATGCATGCAATATTCTCCATTCTTCTGCATGCTCATACCGCACCAATGTCCTCCACATTTCAAGTGCTCTACGTGATCATCATGGTAACACTTCAACTTCTTTGGCATTTTTCCCATGCCTTCAACATCAATGGGTGTGATGATGAGATTCCTCAGCCTCTCTGGCAGTTGAGACTCTTTGTCTTCTCTGTGAAAGTCGAGCTCATCCTTTCTGTTTCAGTTACAGGCTCCAATGCTCATCCATCTGTCAATCCCTCTAAGAATCGTCTTTCTTTGCTGGACGAAGCTTAGAGACTCTTCATCTCCTCTGGTGATCACACTAAAGTGTCTTCGAGTCCTTTGGCAGAAAAAATCAGTGGTTTCTGGAAGTTACATTGTGTCGAGCTACAGTAGCCCACTGATCTTTGTTCACATTCACCTGCACCGTTGGATTGGCTTCATGAGATATTGCATTCATTTTGGCATTTCTATGGCCAAGATTAGCACCTCTAGCTTCTACCTCCATCTTCCATCGATGTAACCAATGGCTATGACCACATGCTTATGCATAAAGCGCTTTTGTGCTTTCTCATTTCGTGAATTTCGACACTATGCTCCGTTAACCCCAAGTCAGGGAAATTTCGATCACTTGCCACATGTCCTATGATTCGATGGTCCATATCTGATCTTGATTCAATGGCTGCGATTGAATCGCGATTTCACATATCATGATTTCGGCTTTCTTGTTGCATTATTTTGTTTTCCTCTCCATGTCACGATTCGCGAAACTCCGATATGGAGTTCGATCAATGGTCCATATTTGATCTTGATTCAACGACTATGATTGAATCGCGATTTCAACACTCTTGTTGCATTGAGTTCTTGCCTCTTCAAGTCGTGATCCCCGAAAATGAGCTTGGTTGATCTAGCTCTTTCCTCCATCTCTCGCTTATGTGACCAAGGGATGTGACCACAGCCTTATGCATAAGGTGCTTTCGTGACTTCACATTTCACGATTTCCTGATTCCTGTGGTAGGAATTCTTGTCATCTCCATCTCCAGATTTCTGAAACTCCAAAGTGGTGTAAACCTCCTGACGTCACACATGGATTGAAACGTGTTGAATACTGCCATGTGTCACTCTGATTCATGACTTACATTTGCCTGAAGTGTTGAATCATCTTGACACTTGTCATTTCTTGGTTGTGCCACGTGTTCTTAGGTTTGCTGACGTGTCTCTTTCGGGATTTCTCATTTCGGCACTTCGAGACTCCTAATGTTGAGAGTCTCTGACTTCTCCATCTCTCGATTTTCGAAACTCCAAAATGGACTGGGATCAACGGTTCATATCAAACATTGGTCTGACGGCTCAGATTAAGTCGCGATTTCGCATATCGCGATTTCGAGAGGTTAGGGAACCCCGTTCCTTTGACTCTCCAGTCAGCGAAATGACGATATTTCCCCACGTGTCCCTCTTGGATCAATGATCAAGATTTTATTGTGATTTTGCAACTCCACGATCCTTCATTGTGTCTGATCAACGATCCATATTTGTCCTCGATCCAACAGTCGAGATTATATCATGGTTTCGCATATCGCGATTTCGCAAGTTGAAAGGTTGGAGCATTTCATTCCTTTGACTTTCCAATCAGTGAAATGTTGATCTGTGTCCATGTGTCCTGCCTGAATATGGATGGTCCTCCTTCTTGAGGGATTTTGTGAGCCTGCTACTCCTTGCACATTAAAGAACGTGCAGGTTCTGCTTGATCCAACGATGGTTGGATCCTGCACTTGGATCTAACGTCTGAGATCTATCCTCCTGTTGAGTGCTCTTCTTGTCTATGTTCTGATCTGATGACCCTCATTCTTTCGAGAATTTTGAATGAGATCCAACGATCAGTAATGCTTCTTGGGCCTTCGATCATTTTATCAATGTTGCGTTGCCTTCAAACATTCGATCTTCCTGGATTTATCTTCTATTTGCCTGTTGATCATCGCTGCTGTACTCAAGCCATCATCACTACTGTACTTTCCATTAATGACAAGCTTACGCTGCTTGTAAAACATACCAAACATCCTCTGCACTATCTCTTGTGATCTTATCGAGGTTGCTCTGCAGCTTCTTCTCAAAATACTTCTGGTGCCTGTCTATTACATTCTTCCCGTATTCATGCCATATTCATTGTTGTACTTGCCATCAATGACAAGCATATGCTGCTTGTTAAAAATTTTCCAACAGACATTTCCCTAAGATAGAATGACAAAGAGATTCTGATTCTGAAGGTGCATCAAATATTAGAACCATTGAAGATTATTCTTGCACCTGGTGACTCCACTGTCTCAACTCCACTATTTTAGTGTGGCTACTTTTGGCTACACCTAGTATCCCTCGGGAGAACACAACAATCAGATCTGGTGTTTGATGGTGAACAAAGACCAGACACACTCTTACTACATATATTTCACCTGACGACTCCATGATTAAAGAATCAATTGGTGACTCCACTGGTTCAAAATGGACAAAATCCTAGCTTGGAGGTTTTCTCCTTTTGACTTTTATGTTGTTTCTACTTTTCCTAATGTTGTCCCTACTATGGATGAATGGGGCAATTATTTTCCTATATTTAGAGAGCATAAAGAGGACAACCCTGCTCAACATCTCCATGAATTTCATGAACTCATGCATCAGTGGGAGATACATCATGAAGATGTATTATTAAAAAATTTCATGTTCTCATTAGCATGGGATGCTCATGAATGGCATAATTATTTACCCCCTACTAGCATTTATTCCCTGAGAGTATTTCATGCAATTTTCAATAGGCGTTGTCAGAAGTTTTACTTTGAGTTTATTTTTCATAATTGTTGTGAGCAATATGGAGACAATGATCAAGATATGATTGTGTCTAATGAAGGCTGTGAGGATGAAGACTGTGAGAAGGAATAAGATTCTTTGGGTGAGCTGATGGCACTGGTGAGATCCCTTTTTGTCAAATTAGAAAGGTTGGAATCTGAAGAAAGTGCAGAGGATTCTCGAGTCCTTGAGGTAAATGTTCTTGGCATATTTACTGAGGATGATGATGAATATTTCATAGTTGTATAGGCCTTTCATTCTTCTCTTGATGTGCTTGTTGTTTCAATCTTTGATGATTATCTGGATGAGGAGCAACAGATCCATGCACCACAATTTGTTGACTTGGGGAGCACCAACCTATATATCACAACTACAAATCAGATTCTGAACTGGATATGAAAGATTTCCAAGAACATACTACAAACTCCTATCCTCTGTTCGTTAAAGAAAAATATTACGAGGAAATCAACCATCTTGGCCCTACAAAAATGACTGAGTAACATGAGGAAGAGAAAATATTTCCCACAGTTCCCGTTTATAATGATTATGAATATGATCCTTGGGAGAGATATGAAGAAGAAAAGGAGCAGCCAAAGGAGTAGTTTATCTCCCATGCAGAGCCTACTAGTGAGAAGCCATTACTTGATTGAGGTCAGTCATCCTACACCGGCCTTTCACCCACCTGCGCTTGCCAGAGACATTCAGTCTTGTGTAAATAGCTGAAAGACAAATCCAATTGTCTGTTATAAATTTTTTGGAGTTTTCCGCTTGTCCTATGAGCCTGTGAAGGAATACATGAAGTTGTATTTCCTTCATGTTTTGAAGCCGCCCAACTTTATCCTAACCTCAACATTAGGAGGAAAGTTGAAGGATGTAACTTTTTTGTTGTTATGGTTGCATCATCTGTTACTAGTCACAAACAGAGTAAAGGAGATTCCAGTTAGGAAGATACTTGAATGGATATGGTGGAAGTTTTCTTTCACCTAGCATTTTGTAAAAATCATTCGTCTAGGACTGTACATAAATAAAATCCTTGGAGAATGTGTGTTTATTTTCGTTTTTTTACTTATCGGCTGGTATTCCTCAACATGGTGCTTTGAGCTTGACTCCATAGCCCAAAAGAAGGTGATTATAACTACAAAAATAGATATTAGAGCTTCGCAGGGAGGACTCTATCCCCCATGGAGCCTAATGTTATCACATATTCTTGCAGGGGGGTGTTTTCCCTTAGGAGTTGGCCCTTGGATGACCAAATCTGAAAGAAGGGGGGCTTAAAAAGCCACAAATGTGTGTCATCCAAATTCGGGGCGCATTGTGCTAAGTCATGCACATATTGGGACAATAGAGAATGCCACTTCGAGAATTTTGAAGTGAGGAAGGCATGCAACACCTCGACTCCCCGAGAAGCGAATTCCTAAAACATTCAGGGATAGAGCCCCAAGTCACAACAGAGGTCATATCGAAGGGGAGCTAGTGCTCGCTAAGCTCTAGTTCGGGAGTTGGGGAATCAGGAGAGTTAGGAGTGGCTCACATAAGAGCACTCGAAGCCTGAAGTCGTGAAGCGCTCGAGAGTGGGCCCAAGGTCGCATGCAGGTAAAGGTGCAGAGTTCACATGAGCTATGCCAAGGGACAAAACGTTGGTGTTGGCTGCAGAAAGAGTCTGCCACGTTTTCCAGGTGCTAGGTTGACTCGGCCTCGTTCTGATCCCGATGAAGCAATTAATGAAAGCGAGGGGGAGGTGGTTGAAACATCGTCCTTCCCCCATGAATGGAAAGTCAGAAAAGTTTGACCGAAGAGACATAAAGGGACTACAAAATCTGATATTTTGTCTGATAGGGAAAGGCATGTGCAGAAGAGACTGTATACACAGTCTGACTGAGAATATGCAGTTCCATGGAAGCTCAATCATGCCTCTGCTATTGTTTACAAAAATTTTGATTATATGTAGAAATTTCTGTTATTTTTGTAAGGGTCTTTGGTTGAGCAGAGCTCCCATATGTAATTTTGTTCTGCTAGAGTTGTTCTCTAGTTATGTAATCGACTTGAGACTTTCATGTTAATAGAAGTTAGCTTCCTCTCTCTTTCATTTTATCTGTAAAGTTGTTTAAAACACTCGGACATGGATGATATAGTTGAGGATCATTATGTTGTTGTAATTGAGGTTTGATTATAATGATATCGTATTCAGTTTTATTCATTTCCCTGTGTTCTCTTTCCCCTCTCACATTGAATGGCTCGAGCATGGATGATCCAGTTGAGTTGTTGTAGTTGCAGGATGATGGAGGTTTGATCATGCTGCAGCTGTAATTGTGTCCCTAGTAGACATATTTCAGTGTCTGAACTTGAGCTCAAGAGTGCTCTTGAGGTTGATTTTTTATCCTCTGAGCTATTGGAAGGCCTAATGCCTAGAGTAGTCTCATTCAACTTTCTCTTAAGTCTTCCCTCTACTCTTGCCTTAACTCAATTTACTGACTGAAGTTAATGTGGCCATCACCTCCCTCATTTCCTATCCAGTTATGTGTTGAACATCATTCATATTTTTGAGTTTTGGCCATTGACCTCCACCTATTCAAACCAACATCCACCACAAAATCTGATAGGTATTGGGATTACCTCGTCTGCAATCAGGAGGTGAATTCTAGTGCTAACAGTTTCCAAAGCCTTTCAGAAAGTGCACAGTATTGACTATGATGAGACCTTCACTCCAGTAGAGAAGATAAATTCCATGTGTTTGGCACTTTCCATTGTGGCATCCAAATGATGGGACATCCATCATATGGACGAGAAGAATGCATTTCTTCATGGAGATCTATCTGAGGAGATCTATATGGAGCGGCCCCAGGGATTTATGCAAGATTCATATTGGGTGTGTCGACTGAAGAAGTCTCTTCATGGACTCAATCAAACTCTAAGGGCATGCTATGCCAAGATGGACTCCTACCTATTGTCATAGAGATTTTTACATTTTAAGTCAGACCCAAATGTTTACATTCTCAGGACGATTGATTCACTTTTACTCCTAGCTTTGTATGTTGATGATTTGTTGATCATCGATTACTCAACTTCAACGATTGTTGCAATCAAGAGGATTCTACATGACAGGTTCTTGATGACGAACATGGGTCCACTACATTTCTTCCTTGGACTCGAGATCAGTCAGGATGCATCAGGAATAAAACTATCTTAGGCCAAGTATACATAATATCTCCTTGAGAGATTTCACATGGAAGACTGCAATTCTTCCCCAAGTCCTTTCCTATCAGGATTCATACTTGAGGATGGTGAGGACAATCCACTGGTTGACATCACACTGTACAAACAACTAGTGGGGAGCTTGTTGTATCTTACATGCTCCATACTAGACCTCTCCTATGTAGTTGGAGCAGTCTCCAGGTTCATGTAGGAGCCACATGAGATACATTAGAAGGATGCAAAGTGTATCCTTCAATACACATAGGGAACCATCACCTTTGGGATTCACTATGAAGCATACTCTACATTGGACCTCATCAGGTTCACTGATTCTGAATGGGTTGGCGACAACATTGATCGCATTTCCACATCGGGTTACTCACTCAATCTTGGTTTTGATCCTATCTATTGGTCAAGAAAGAAGCAGGTTTCTATTTTTCTATATTCAGTCGAGGTAGAGTATAGAGGGGTAGTTAACATAACCATTCAGGATACATGGCTACACCATTTTCTCATTGAGTTGAGCATTCGGTTTCATCAATCGATCGTCATCTAGTGTGACAACTAGATCACTCTGAAGTTCTACAAATATCTTGTTCAATGGTAGAAGATAAAGAACATCGAGATCCACATGCACTACATTTGGGACTTAGTACATGAGGGGATCATCAACCTGTAGTTTTTTCCTTCAACAGAACAAACTACAAACATCTTCACTAGGACCTTCATTGAGCAGAAGTTCCATTCTCTACACAATTGTCTTGGAATGAAGGACACACCTGCCTAGCAACTATCAGTTCTTCTTTTTACATACATTGTACATTGAGGGGGGTTTTTACCATGAGGTTTTCCCTCTTTCCTAAATTATTTCAGCGTATATTTTTTATTTGGGTACCAAACATGGCCTCGTTGTTGGGACCCATTCTTTATTTTCACCATAGTGATGTTCAGGGGGGTGTTGGAAATACTTCACACACATCTAGGATTTATTTTTCCTAATTTTTTCCCTATGTTTATTAGTCATTATTCAGTATCCTATAGTTTAGGGAGAATATTCTCTTCAGTTCACACTTCATTTTGATTAGTTGAGTGGAGTCTAGATGCCACATTGGGATAATCACCATGCAACATTGGGATCATCACCAACTAATGTGCATTTTCCTTGGGATTATCACCAAACTAGAGCATTACTCATGATTCTATGATATCCTCCTCACTTCACTTTGTTTCAGTCAGTTAACTGAAGACTGAGAGACTAGTTAACTAAGACTAGGTGGTAGTTCACTCTCGTAGCTTCCTAAGAGACTAGACTAGGTGGTAGTTCACTCCCATAGCTTCCTGAGAGACTAGACTAGGTGGAAGTTTAATCTCGTAACTATTGGTGTGTGTCAAAATCACTCTAGATCACCACTATGGTGCATTGTCTTCTCCTCCGGTGCACATTAGTTGAGTTATATAGAGTATATCATGTGTAAATTATCATTCATTCAATTGGTTAATGAGAATTCTTCCATTTTTTCTCTCATGCTTCTGTTTTCTCATATTTTCTCTTCAAATTGTTTATGTCATTTGATATATAGATCTATTTTGTGTAGGTTCAACACATTTACATGCATTACAACAATGATCTCATCATACCATTGTGCGAAGGAATAATTATGAGCAACATCGTTGGTAGATGAAAGGCGAAAATTCCAAGGGTCAAAGAGCTTGGTGATGGGGCCATATATATTACGAGAAATGATACATACCCATGGTGGTTTCCACTTAAATATGGTGAAGGTGATGAGAAAGTATCCATAGTTAAAGTATATTGGTCAGTCATGTGCATCCACACAAGCTTGGAATAGTTTGGTGAGCAGATATTTGCACCAGTTCATAGGGGCATCGTTCTTATTGAATTCCTCCACTGTGATGGCATCCAAAGTACACTCTTCCTTCGTGTACTTGCACATCGATTTCCTCTCAATATCATAACAAGCCATACATACCTTCTTAGCATTAATCGGTGCAATGTGCGCTCCTCTACCTCCATGGCATGTGTCATTTTGTTTTACATGCTTAGCTCCCCCTTATTTTTACCGTGCTTCCTCGAGCCTTGAAAACCTTCAATGACATCCTAGCCTTGCATGGAAAACCATGTGAGCATGTGTATGTCCTCTACATGGATTAGGTAGGTCTGGTCTATCCATAGGGAACTATTGTGCACTTTTTTGATCAATAATTTGGTGCAGTGTGTTGCTTCTATGGTAGTACCAAAGACCGACAGGTCGTGGAGAAAAAACAAAATATAATCCCGTAGGGGAATGTAATCAGGATTCCACTACAACTAGAACTCCCTGTCAAGAAATGTAGCACAATCCATGAAAGAATTGGTAGCCATGTGGGGAAATTCAGTAGCATCGTTAAATGCGAGGATGAACAACATGGTTTGTTTGACCTTTCCCTATAGACATCCTTGAACAACGACCTGTGGATTAATGAAATCCATTGGAACATTGGTTCATATGGTTCCTCGAACGGCTATACGAACCATTGAAACATGTCAACGGTGTTAAAAAAATAACATAGGGGGTGAAGTCTTGGACACATGATTACCAAGTTCTCAAGAGGTTCCGGGACTGAGTCTACAAAAAGCGTAAGAGTAAAAAAATAGATGAATCCATTGGCCAAAGATATGTTTTTAATAGGTATGTGAAATATGTCGAGATGACCATGCATTGAATACTACAGGGTGACAAGTTTGGGTATTGACGTTGACTCTATCCCTCTAATGCAATAGAATCCACAACATTATTTGGGTAACTAAATGCATAACCTGAAAGTTGGTAACGAGAAAGTAGATTAACTTAGAAAAGTAATGAGTAGGTGAGTGGTTAACCGAAAAAGGAAGGAAATTGTTAAACTTTAAGTGACAGTGACAATAGAGATGTAATGATGGGTAAAAAGGTACTAATGGCTTTGAATCATCCAAGTGATGGAACAAGAGCACAAGATTCTAATTTCAGCAGCATCAATTATGATAAGATGTGACTATGATCTCCCCGACCATAAAGTGAATATTCAAGATGGATGACTTGGAAAGGAAAATGGAGCACTAATACATGTACACAAAAAACACATCCCCATGTATTGATAGAAAGTAAAACATATACATAAATGGAAATCCTACTTACTAACCCACTCCAGGAACCAAGAGTGTAATGAAACTATAATTATGCAACAGACAGGTAAGGCTTCAGGTGTGCACCATTCACCTAGCTAGGTCGAAGAAATCCATTGATTTGCACTAATTTGACAGCTCCATATTCATGGATTTCCACAACTATAAAAGGACCAAGCCAATGCATTTGGAGCTTTCCTAGATGTTTCTTATACTTGTCATATAGGAGCAAAAAATCACCATGCACAAATGACTTACGCTTTATATTCCAATGATGTTAGGCCTTTCGTTAGGATTTCTCCACAATTTGATGAAAATATGCTAGGAACCTAGCTTCCTCAATTTCCATCAATTCCTCCACCCACACAGCAATGGATTTATCCTTGGTAATCTTGGTATCTTGTGTAATGAATATACTTGGGGTGAGAAACTTGACTAGCATAACTTCTTCTTGTCCATATACTAGTTGGAATGGGGTGTACATGTTTAATCACTTTATGGTAGTCTGGTATTCCCATAATGTTAAGCCCTAATATTGGCTCATTACCCCTTAATTGGGGCATATTATATTAGTAATGTTATTTTATTTATGTCGGCTTTAGGCCATTAGTTGTAATTATACCTCCTAGCCTTCTATATATGCCAAGGAGACATTTTCATTTTGAATCATCTTGTACTTGAACATTCAAGTGGGGTAAAAGGAGGTTGCCCCCTTGAAGAGGCTTATTATATGAAATTATCTCTTTTTCAAGGCGTTGAGTACTTTTTCTGAGGTTTTTCTATGCTATATTGATATTTGGTTCTTAACATATGGTATTAGAGCTCAAGGTCTTGGGGTTTCGCTGCTACATATGAGACACCTTGGATCTTTTTCTATAACGTTTTTTCTAGAATGTTTTAGAAGGAACGTCTTGGAGGATATTTATCAGATGGATCAAGGTACATTGGGTTCAAAATTCAGCTCCTAAGGCCTTATAATTTCAGAGATATAACATGTACAAGATAGGGTTCTGGAATCATCCTGAACTGAGTCATTGCAAAAGTTTTGCTATAATTTTTTTTTTGTAACGTTTCAGACCTTGAAATCTATAGGCTATTTAAAAAAATTAGTAAGGTATCTATGGTAAAAAAATTTGCTTCTTGGTCATCTTAAATTTGTATATACACCTTGTGTAAGATAGGGTATCTGACTAGTCCTATTGACTAGTCTCAAGAAGGTGTTCTAGGTAAAACAATCATAATTTCTTCCTAGAGTATCTGAATTGAGTGGGACTAGTTCCATTAGATCATGGACAGTCTTTGGTATTTTTGGTGCGAGTTTCAGAATTTTATAGCAATTATTTTGTGTGGGGCACGCTATACAAGTGAGATCTTGAGGAAAGGCCAAAAATCGACAAGTTGTGGGGAAGTTACCATAAATTCCACTTGGCACGTCCAATTTTGATCAGACCTATGGAATTGTAGAGA
>ML789750.1:874937-887175 GCA_009831015.1 Picea engelmannii
TTTTTTTTTTCCTTTTTAGTTATTTTTCTTTTTCACCTTGTTTTTTAATCTTTTTTTTTTTTAAATTATTTTATTTATTTATTTTTTAAATGTGTTTTTTTGGTCATTTAAAACAAAATGATTTGCGAAGATTTTGTTATTTCTATTTATTTCCTTTTTAATGTAAATTTAAAAAAAAAATTGTAAAAACTTTTTAAGTGAAAATTTGGGGTCCAATTTTGGGTTGTTTATTTACATAGAGTTTTGTTGTCAATGTCACAATTTCAATTAGATCATAAATAGCTATGATTTTAACGTTTAAGAAAAAACAATTTGTTTTAGGTAACATCACTTTTGTATTTAAGTGTTGATTTTAAGGTTTTTTTGTGCTACTGTCTGAGTTTCAAAGGCCATGTTTGAAAAATATTGTAATTTTGACCCCATTTAAAAAAATGGTTCTACCGATAGCACCACTTTTTTATTTGGGGGTTGATTTTCATGTTTTTATGCAAAAATATGGGTTTTAAGGGCGAGAGTTCTTGTTTTATGATCACAATTCTCATTAAGTTGGTAACTGCATTTTTTTTTAAAACAATGTATATGGAAAGAGTTGTAGTTGTTTTGATATGCACTTTCTAGAAGTCTATTACCTTGTCAAATGCATTTTGATCCTTCTTATATTGGCTTCTCTATTCTTCTATCTATTCCTGCAGTGTAATCAAACATCATGATGCCTTTGTACATCACCCAGTGTATGAAAAATCTATGTTTCTATTTTTCTTAGGTCTGGATTGACATCCTCGTCTTCTTCTTGTATAGTCTTCAAAGCAATTTCCTTCCGACTTCTTTCTTTCATGGTGTTTTCCATTTGCTGCAACTTATGTTCAAGATCCAAGATTACTTGTTTCTGTCTTTCAGAGAGGTTGACATGTTCCTAGTACTCTACGTTGAGGTTGGTTATTTCTTGTGTATGCATGTTCTTGAGATTATCAACCTCAATACTCTGCAAGTAATCCTTCTCCTTCATATACTTCATAAAATCTATCTCCATTTAGTCCTTTTGTTGTTTTAGATGCTCTTCCAGCAGGTATATATGAATTTTTCAATTGCCTAGAGTATCACCTAATTTCCCAATCGTAATGGAATTATCCCCTACAAAAGCATGTAGGGATAAGGATGTCTCTATTTCATTCTCCTTAGGGTCATTTCCATAGGCCACAACATGGATCTTTCTTTGGGTTATGTATCTATGAATTCTTCCATACTTGATCTTTTGTTTGATCTGGTAGCTATTTCTGTTTTGTATTTTCTATATAATAATTTCACTAAATCATGTATAGTGTTTTCAAACAGAACCATATATGTGATGGTATTATTGAAACTGGATGATATAGTGTTTAATGGGGTGTCAGGGTATGTAGGAGTTCTTATGACATTAATATTTTGTGATGATTTTCAAGGGGTACTTTTTCCCTAGTCCTCTTGTATCTTATTTGTTGTAGACACTTCTTCTTCCATTTTCTTGGCTTCCTATTATCTTTTTCTCTCTACTTCCTCTATTTCTTTCTTGGTTAATTCATATCTTCTCCTATGTTCCTCTTTTTCTTCTTCTACTTTCTTGGCCAATTCTTCCTCTTTTTATTTCTTCTTTGCTTCATACCATTCATTTGCCTCTAAAGCCTTATTATATTGTTCATGTTCTTTACCCTCCTAGGACTTCTTCCTTTCTTCTTCTTGAACCAGATCACGAGCTATCAATTTCTCCCATTTCTCCTTCATTTATTTTCCTTTCTCTTCCTATAACAATTTTACTCTCTCGCTCTCTCTCTCACTTCCAATTTTCAATAAATACTCTTCAAAGGACAAAGTTCCTACAAAAATGTCTTCTTGAGGATATGCTTGAGGCTGGGTTGGGTGTACTAACCCTACCGATTTGAGTTGACTCTATACTATTCCTTTAGGATCATGTTGTCTAGATTTCCCCATGCATAAAATCAACTCCTTTAGAGATTCTTCCTCCTTCTTGGCATGAGGGACATTCAATAATATATGTGTTCCCACCATTACTAGAAACTCCGGCCAATACATTTCTTAATTGGAAGTTAGTAATGCAATGATTCCAACATCCACCATTTGGTATGTAATCTCCCTCATCATTAATTTATCTGGTATATATATTTAGGGAGAAGGTTTGGTGCACCTACACAACCATAAATTCTAATATAGGTGTAGTACTTTCCTATATACTAATCACCAATGTCCTTAATGTCTTGCATGGATTTTGGAGATATCCTCAGAGGGTTTTATTTATATATCCTATCATATAGGGGAACCAAAAAAATATCATAGATGTCATAAAAATTCCTTCTATATCTATCTTCCCACAATTGAAAAACCTAGACATGTATTGGGAATAGAGTAGGGTTCCAATCCCTACCCATTCCAAGAATATCATTTGCAACACATGTAGCATATAATAAATAGGAAAACATATAAAAACTTAGTGGTTTTATCCCTAGTGCTCTTATTGTTTCCTTGAAAATGTTGATAGACAATAGTTTCACCTGCTTGAAAATATTCCCTTTATCTGCTACGTAATGCACTATCGAGGCCCATTCTAACCTAAAGTGGGTGCACTTATCTTCTTTGTACATCCTGCATATCATGGATGCAAGTAACATGTAGGGTCCTTTCATATGGTGAATAGAAAACACTCTTCTTTTTTTCGGTGCAAATGAAACACCTTCCTCCCACCAGTTTTGAATCGCTTCAAACATGTCTTTGTTCTCTTCTTTGAATGCATCCAACAATTTTTCATTCAAGGGTGAATCTGGTTTAGGAAGATTGTACCATACATGTATCCCTTTTGGTTTTAAATAATCTATTGGTGCTTTGAGCTCGTTCAATATGGCATTTTCCCCTTCATCCATATGTGAGAACACCTATATTGTTTCATCATTTTATAGCATAAGGGAGGGTCTAGTTTCTATGGCATATAACCCACTTTTCCCGATATTTTGATATACACCAAGGTCATCGTATTCTAGTGGGAAATCCTCCTTCAAGGATTTTTCATATATTTTGTTCCAGGTGAGGCATCCAGTTAATACATCATGATGATTGGTGTATGTTAATAGTAGGCCCTCTGGAATTTTTCCTTGTTCATGAGGGTTCTCTACAATTCCTCTACCTCATTGTCCCAAAGCCTCAGATGTGTTATATTTGGACATCTTGTGAAATTATGGATGATATAAGTACATATGAATTTACAAATCAGAAAAAATAACATTATATATTTAATTGAAACACTACTTGTGTATTGAATAGTTTAACTATGAAAGCTTCAACAAGCAGCTAAAGAACTCCTCCCAGTGTTCTTTTTCAATGAAAATCAAAATTTTTAAGACGTCAAAATAGGGTTATACTTCTTTACTTGCCATATACTCATGTATTTAATGTTTCTCGTTGATTCCAACATGTGGCCTAAGAGTAATAGTACAAATCCATTAATGTCTTTCAAAGACCTCTACTTAGGATAATTCATTCAAAGACGTGAGATTTCGAAAAATCTTTCTATTGAGAGCTGTTGTTTCAGAAATAATCTTTCTCTAAAATATTTTTGAAAGAATAGGATTTAGGGATATGAAGTCCTCAGGAAAAGTTTCATGAGGATACTTCACTTAGAAAGGTGAATTCTTGAGGAAGAAACACATTCAGGAAAATGCATTTTCAAAACAATCAAGTGTGAATGACCATTGTGTGTTCCAATGGAGATTCCCCATACGATTATTCAAGGCCTCAAGAATTAATGCTATAAAAGTTTTACTAAGTTTCATGTAGGATTAGAAAAGTATTTAGTCAGGCCAACCAATAGAGTGGTGGAGCATAGGATTATTAAAAAAATTGAGAGGTATATCATGGATTGGTCTAAACCACATGCCAAACATTAAAATACCCCTTAATCACTCTTTTCTAAATAACAATTCTCTAAGAATGGACCCAATGATAAGTTAGACAAATTTTACATACATCAAGTAGGGGGGACCCATGAGGTGTTTGGTATTTTCTTATCGCTAAAAACTATTTGAAAGAAGAGTTTAAAACTACACTCTCTAATTTTTGATGGGGTTGAAATATGGAAAGGGAAAATCTCGATAGACCATTGGTATTTGGGTTTCAAAAATATTTCACACCTTCCATAAACAACATCCCAATGACAAATATCTGAAAGAGGTAACTTGATATGTCATTCAATATTCAAACTTTAGAGAATTATTGATTATTGTTGGCGTGGAATTGGAGACTGAGGTTCTTGGAGGTTACCAACAAAGGCACGACTGTAGTTTAGTTAAGATAGAATATTCAGCCTTCCACCAGGGAAGGAGGTCTCACCCAAAGTGAAGCTGATACTTTTTGTGATAAAGTGAATTACATAGGACACATCATAGGGCAGTTCCATACTTACATGTAAAGAGATCAAAGCATCAGAAGCCTTAGATCGATAAAGACAGTGAATAGTCTATGTAGCACAACATTATAGTAAACACATACATTATATAAGTTGCTAAAACAATAATGCAATTAGTAAATACACAACACATGACATGTTACAAGAAAATAATACCAAGTATTCATCCATAACATAAAAAATATTGTATGCTTGAATACTCCTTTCTATATTATTGTATCTCAGACTAGTGAACATAGGGTAGGTCTTTCATTTCGAAACTTACACAACATAACTAGAATTAGTTTCTCACTTGGTAGATAGATCCTAGCGAAGTAATGTCATCTAAACTAATACAACAGTGGAATATCAACAAAACAGTAAAGAAAAACATGTGTCTATTCTAAAATTCCAACCCTTTCCTGTTACATTTTCTTGAATTTGTATCATTTTCTTGGTTGTTTCTTGATTCTCCTTTCTATTTTCTTGTGCTCGAAGCTTCTAGGATTTTCCACTTCTTCCTCCAGCTGGCGCATCACTCTTTTTCCTTGCTAGCGCACTAGAAGTTATCATTCCTCCCCTTGTATCTAATGTTGATGTGCTATGGGGTTCCACAAAACCTTTATACATCCAAAAAACGGGTTCTTCAATATGGAGGGCCCAATAGGCCCCAACCACAATCCTTGACTCATCTTGAGTCAACTTTTTCCCTATTTTCTCTTCTCTCCCTAAAACAGAGGGACCAAATCTGGTACAATCTGTAGTGCTTTCTCTCGAAAATTATCATATTGCTTGATTCTATCCTTCCATTTGCTTGCTAAAATTTACGCACCCACAACAAATTCTTGTACAATGTTGGCATCAGGTGCCTCAGGCTTGTTAGCCAATAGAGCATTCCAATATAAATTAGCAAGTCCATCCAATTGTTGAAATGGAATATATTTTTCTTGTACCGTAGGATGAAACTACTAGAGTGTTGTCTTCATGGCTCTCTTCACTTCATCCATGGCATCCAAACTATCATCCTTAGCTTGGATCTCTAAAAACTTATATAACTTCTCTATCAGATCAACAATGGTCCTAGATTTTTCATGCATCTTTTTAAGCCTAATGCACAACTCTTCGATAGGATTACTACGTTGGTACAACAACCCAACCCAGTATGTGACCATATCAAAGATTCGAAAACATTCCTCGGCCCAGGAATGCAGTGAGGATTTAACATTGGTACCCTATTCACTGCATTTGTAGTATTTTGGAGCAGATTTTCGGGTTGCTCCTTTCCCTTTAACTTGAACGTGACTACCTCCTATTGCAAAGTATCTATTTTTGCGGACAAATGGAACCATGCATTGAAAATAAGGTTAACTCGTCCATGTGACACAACCGGTGTGATATCTTATGGAAATTCAAGAAAGACTTGGCGAAAATATGGCCAAACTTGAGCGAACTTGTCAACAATGGTTGGAACAATGGATTTGTCCTTTACCCACAAGTTTTGCTGAATTATGTTGCTAGCATTGGATTCAATGACATCCTCGCAAAAGGATTTCATTTTTTGTGTGAGGGCTTGGTTGGATTATTCGGTTGTTGTGATCCTATGTTCCATATGATCAGTTGAGGCTTGGATAAAGTGCATAAATATGTGGTGTATCCCAAGTGGATAATTATTCACAGATGGAAACAAAATCCCAAGGTAGTCATGAAGCAAGCGACTGACCACTTGCGATAGAGAGCTCTAAAAAGATCAGGGTACCAACACCCTTTGGTGTAGGTGAGTGTGCTCTGAGACTCTAAACAAGTCGATCGGTGACCTATGGAGGAAGTGTTGTCGACTCCTCTGCCTATTCTCATAAAAGCTCCAATATATATCATCGTTGTTGAGGATTTAGGAGTAAAGGCACAATATGTTCCTTGATAGAAGTAGTGCTTTACGTTGATTGAGTATCATCCTCGGAATTTATTAGGTCCTATGGAGGGTCCTCATCCATCAGAACATGAGGGTCGGGTCGTGTATCAGGCTGTAGCTGACTGACCATCTTGAGAGTCGAGTGTTGGGGGATTGGAAGTTTTGGGATTTGGGGAGAAGTGGAAGGGAGTGGAATAGTACTTATAGTGGGTTGAGCAATAGGGTTGGGTGTAAGTGTATCAAAATGAGTATGGGACATTTATATTGGATGTGTGTGCAAAAACGTAGTGGACCCACCATTCTATGGAAGGTTATCTTCCTTGACAATGGTGGAAGGTTGGAGTTCTTCAGGAAGGTCATTAAGGATATGAATAATGGGGGTTTTATATGGGGAAGGGAATGAGGTAAGAATTTTAGAGCATATCCAAGGTGGTGTGGTATGCACTTGAGGAGGGTTGGTATGTGCGAAATGTGGGGCAATGTGACTTTGTGGTGGGATGGAGGAAAGGGGGGTAGTCTCAGTGATGAAAAAATCACTGGAAGATTGGGATGGGTATTTGGTATCAAAATTCTTCTGAGGAAGAACAAAATTCAGGATGCCCTGCAATTTCTTACTAGATATCGTAGCATCGTCAGGAATGGAAGTAAATGAAATTTGAAGTGGGTCACCAAAAATCACTTCCTCTGGTTCATCCTTTGAACTGGTAGGTGTTCAAGATATCTTTCTCATGCTAGTGTTGACATGCCATGTCTCCATTAGAGTATACGTTTTTGCAATGGTGGGCATCACATAAGAGACACCGGTCTTCTTCTTACCGATAGTAACCCTATGCCACAAGGTGAATTCTTTATCGAGTCCAACTTCATCCAAGTAAAATGGTAATGGTTGCATATGAAAAATAAATGGTTCTTCCCCCAGAGGCCACACAAATGCATGATCTCAGCTCATGTCGAACCATATATTATGGGTATTCTTATTGAGTAGCACCTTTGGAATTTGGGGCCACTACATTGTTGGAAATACTTCAAACACACCTAGGATTTATTTTTCCTAAGGTTTTCCCTATGTTTATTAGTCATTATTCAGTCTCCTATATTTTAGGGAGAATATTCCTCTAGGACAATATTCTCTTCCATTCACACTTCAGTTTGATCAATTGAGTGGAGTCTAGATGCCACATTGGGATCATCACCATGCAACATTAAGATCATCACCAACTAATGTGCATTATACTTGGGATTATCACTAGACTAGTGCATTACTCATGATTCCTTGATCTCCTCATCAATTCACTTTGTTTCATTGAGTTAAATGAAAACTGAGAGACTAGTTAACTCAGATTGGGTAGCAATTCACTCTCGTAACTGCCTAAGAGACTAGACTAGGTGGTAGTTTACTCCCGTAATTTCTAGTGTGTGTCTATATCACTCTAGACTACCACTATGGTGCATTGTATTCTCCTCTAGTGCACATTAGTTGAGTTATATAGAGTATATATGTGTAAATTATCATTCATTCATTTGGTTAATGAAAATTCTTCCATTCTTTCTCTCTTGCTTCTTTTTTCTCATATTTTATCTGCAAACTATGTATGTCATTTACTATCTAGATCTATTATATATAGTTTCAACACATTTACATGGTATCAGAGCTGGAAGATTTCTAGAAAAAGACACATCAAAGTCTTTTTGTAGGTACCGAATATTGAAGACAACGAAAAAATGGAATTTCCAAAAGAATTCATTCTTACACTGTACAATTTCTTTGCATGAAAAGAGAATATGATAGTGCATCTTCAAGGTAGAGGAGTATACAGGCTAACAATGGACACAATGGACACAAAGACTGAACCCACATCATCCATATAAAATTCCAAGTATCTTAATCAAATGGATGAAGCGTTTGGAACTATTTGTAGTCTCATTTCCCTTAAACTCCTCTTTCACATATCCTCCTATAAAACCCCCAATGAATCATTTACCACCATGGAAAGAAATTTTGGAAATTAGGATGAGATGAGGGGACACATGATCGATGTGTAATTTCTCACATTAGATCCAAAAACATTTGACAATCTCCAAGATTTATTTACCAAATATAATGATTTGTTGTTGCAAATCAAGGCTTGTGGGGTTGATAAATCTAAGGAGGAGAAAAAATGGTTCTCACCATTCTCTCCAAAATTGTTCTGGAATACTTAGTGTTTGTATCCACATTTCATTCAGTTATGCTTGCCTATGGAGCCACCTAGAATATTCCCTCTCTTGAGGTATTCATTGAATATATGACACAAGAGAAGAACAAGCTTATCAACATGGGAAAAATAAAAGGCCCAAAGGCACATGCACTTACTATGCATGATGGTAGTGGTCATGAAAATCATAAATATAAAGACATAGAAAAAAGGAAAGGGCATGCAAATACAAAGAAGGAAGGGTACTTAAAATTATCCAATGATGCCTCCAGATATAAAGGTGGAAAGGGAAGAAAAGGGGAAAAATGAACTTATTTCCATAAAGGATTCCATCTAGAATACGCATTTATGCATAAACAGATAGATCAAATGGACCAAATAATTCAACAAAACAATCTTGGATATTGCATCTTTGAGGGTGCCAAGAAGAAGAAGCCAGAAGATCAAAATCCCAAGAAAGGAAATTCTAGCCATGCTTTGACTGCCATCAACTCCTCTCCTAATGCTTGGATCGTAGATGCAAGTGCATCACATCACATGGAGGCCACAAAATAAGTCTACTCTTCATTGGATGCATGAAAAGGTCATCCTATTATGATGGGGGACAACTCTCCAATCGAGGTCACCAACAAAGGAAGAATTGAACTCACAAACAAAAGCTTTGAGAATGTTCTACACGTTCCCAAAATGTTCGTCAATATTCTCTCCGTTTATCAGATGATAAAATCCAGCACCAGAAAGAGATTCATATTCACACCTGATGCAATGGATATCTATGACATTCAAATCAATTCCAGGGTTTCTACTGGTGAGGTAAATCATCAATCCAGTGTCTACACATTTTCTGAATTTATTGAACTAGATTCTGCATTACTGCTTACCCATGTTTATGAAAGCAATAGGATATGGCATGAAAGGTTTGGACATTTAAATTTCATATATATGAAACATCTTACCAAGCAGGGAATGGTTGATGGTCTACATGACATCCACTTCTCCAAAGGAGTTTTTGAGGGATGTGTTCCTGGAAAACACCCTCAAGAGAAATTCGACAAAGGAAATACTCAGAAGGCTTCCTTTCCTTTAGATATGATCCATATTGACCTCATGGGACCTTTTCCGCATCCATCAATCAATAAAGAAAGGCACATTCTCATTTTTTATGATGATTTCTCATGCTTCATATGGATTTTATTTCTCAGTAAAAAATGAGAGGTCTTTCAACACCTCAAAGATTTCAAATCCCTTGTTGAGACATAGTCAGGAAAGAAAATTAAAGTCCTCTTAACAGATAATGGGGAGAGTATGTCAAACATGAGATACATTATATTTTTCATGAATTTGGGATTCGGTTGCAGTACACGGTTCCTTATACTCCACAGTAAAATGGAGTTGTTGAGGGGAAAAATAAATCTCTAAAAGAGATGTAATCTTGCATGCTACATGCAAAGTCACTTCCATAGATATTATGGGTTTAAGAACTTAATTGTTAAAACTACATCCAAAAATTATCTCCCCATAGATCTGTCAAGGATACAACCCCCTACGAGGCTTGGAGCGACCTCAAACTGGAATTGACCCACTTTCATATTTTCGGTTCATGTGCATGGGCCAAGATTCCCTCTAAGAAGAGGAAGGAACTTGATCCAAAGAGCACACAGTTTATCTTTGTTGGATAACGCGATGGCTTGAAGAGATATAGACTCATTGATCTTTCCTCAGAACAAATTATCATTGAGCGGAGTGTCCAATTCAAGGAAAGTGTCTTGCATGTACCTCAATAGTCGCATGCAAACATGTTTTTTCTTCCACCTATCGAATATGATGAGAATGCACATGTCGAATCTTATTCATATGAGAGTTTTGATTTAGAGGATTCAGATGATACAGATACAAAGTCAGTATAGTCAGATGCAGATTTAGTGCATGGAAATGCAAACCCAGAACTAGATCTGAAGCCCAAGTGGTTCAAGACTACTCTTCAGGATGCAGGAGATCTTGTTGGGGATCCAAATGATACTAATAGTACTCAATCTGATTTTGAGGATCCTCTTCTTGCACTCACTACAAATGAACTAATTCCACCCATGCATCTTTTCTTGGTTCAATCTACATATCCAAAGTCCTATGGGGAGGTTGATGGAAATCCCTTTTGGGAATATGCCATGCAGGAGGAGTACAACTCCCTCCTCGAGAACCAGATTTGATATTTGGTTCCCCTTCCTCCAGGAAGGAAACTTTTCAGGTGCATATGGTTCTATAGGACCAAGAGCGCAACAGATGGACATGTTAGATGATACAATTCCATGCTAGTTTATGTTATCAAATATTCTTGCAGGGGGGTTCTTTCCCTTAAGAGTTGGTCATTGGATGACCAAATGTGAAAGGAGGGGGGTTTAAAAAGCCACAAATGTGTGTCATCCAAATTCGGGGCCCGTTGTGCTAAGGCACACACATATCGAGATAGCGAAGAATTCCACTTCAGGGATTTTGAAGTGAGGAAGGCGCGCAACGCCCCGACTCCCTAAGAAGAGAAGTCCCAAAACATTTGGGGATAGAGCTCGAGGTCATATAGAAGGGGAGCTAGCGCCCTCTAAGCTCCAGTTTGGGATTTTGGGAACCAGGAGAGTCAAGAGTGGCTCACATCAGAGCACTTGAAGCCCGAATCCACGAAGCGATCGAGAGCAGGCCCAAGGTCACATGCAGGTAAAGGTGTAGAGTTCATGTGAGCTACGCCAAGGGATGAAACACTGATGTTGTCCACAGAAAGAGGCCACCAGGTTTTCCAGGTGGCATCTCAACTCAGCCTCATTCCGATCCCGATGAAGTAGTTAATGAAAGTTGAGGGAGGTGGTTGAAACATCATCTTTCCCCCATGAATGGAAATTCATAAAAGTATGACCAAAGACACATAAAGGGACTTGGAAAGATGAGATTTCATTTGAAAGGGGAAGGGGTGTGCAAAAGAGACTATATGCACATTATGACTAAGAATATGTAGCGCCATGGAAACTCGAGCATGCCTCTGCTGTTGTTTACAAATTTTTTGAGTATATGTAGGTAGTTTTGTTATTTTTGTAAGGGTCTTTGGTTGAGAAGAGATCCCATTTGTAATTTTGTTCTACCAAAGTTGTTCTATGGTTATGTGATCGACTTGAGACTTTCATGTTAATAGAATTCATCTTCCTTTCTCTTTCATTTTGTTTGTAAAGTTGTTTAAAATACTCAGGCATGGATGATATAGTCGAGGATCGTTATGTTGGTTTAATGGAGGTTTTATTATAGCGTTATCATGGTTAGTTTTATTCATTTCCCTATGTTCTCTTTCCTCTCTCACATTGAATGGATTGGGCATGGATGATCCAGTCGAGCTATTATAGTTGCAAGATGATGGAGCTTTGATCATGCTGCAACTGTAATTGTGTCCCTAGTAGACATATTTCAATTTCTAAACTTGAGCTCAAGAGTGCTCTTGAGGTTGAGTTTTTCTTCTCTGAGCTGCTGGAAGGCTTGATAACCAGAGAAGTCGCATTCACCTTTCTCATTAGTCTTCCCTCTGCTCTTTCCTTAACTCAATTTACTGACTGAAGTTAATGTGGCCCTCACCTCCCTATGCATTTCCTGTCCAATTCTGTGTTGAACATAATTCATATTGTTGATTTTTGGCCATTGACCTCCACCTATTCAAACCAACATCCACCTCAAAAT
>ML789750.1:914357-931691 GCA_009831015.1 Picea engelmannii
GGCATATTATATTAGTAATGTTATTTTATTTATGTCGGCTTTAGGCCATTAGTTGTAATTATACCTCCTAGTCTCCTATATATACCAAGGAGACATTTTCATTTTGAATCATCTTGTACTTGAACATTTAAGTGGGGTAAACGTAGGTTTCCCCCTCGAAGAGGATTATTATTTGAAATTATCTCTTTTTCAAGGCGTTGAGTACTTTTTCTGAGGTTTTTCTATGCTATATTGTTATTTGGTTCTTAACACATAACATAGTTGGAACTTGTTGATCCCAATCATCCCAATTTTCACAACAAGCCTTAGTCATCCCCCTCTCCAAGATTTTGTTAAATTCTTCCACTATTATGTTATATTGCGGATGATAAGGACTGCTCTTATTATGTTGAATAAAAAATTATTTGGTAAGGGTCGCTATAGTTTCACTGAGAAAGTGGGTTCCTTGGTCACTAGTCAAACTATGAATACAACCAAACCTAGTAATAACACTATAAAAAAGAAAATTTGTTTCAGTGGCCATAGTACAATCCCAAACAACCTCTACTTCATCCTAGCAAGTCCAGTAGTCAATTGCCATAATTATGTATCTAGACTTGGAATACTTAGCTATGGGATTTATTGGACCAACAAAATCAACAACACATTTTTCAAAATCTTGTAGTGTGCGAACAAGGTTTAGAGGAAAATCATTGCAAAGAGATAGTTTTCCCACTCTCTGACATACATCACAGACTCGATCATATTCTTTATCATCTTTAAATATTGTAGGCCACCATAGTCATGTCTATAAGATATTTCTAGAAGTTTCCTTTCTGCAACTCCACTGTGACATTCCCATATAATATCAGGTTTTTCATGGTCAAGCACACAGCGCTGCAAGATATTATCCAATACCAATTTGTAGAGTTTGCCTACAATCATTTGATAATTTGTTTCCCAAATCACTAGGTTCCTCTTTTGTGTTGCGGAATATCTTATCGATGTAGTACCAATGGTAAAAAATAGGGTAATGTCCAAAAAATAATCAGGAATGGCCTCAATATAGAACATATCTCAATCTAGGAGTTTGTTATCTACAGGTCCACCACTTTCTCTGGATTCTAGGTGATAAAATTGATTTGTACCGACATTTAATTTTTGAGGATTAACAATTACCTCAAAAGAGAACTTTTAAAACAATAGAAACAACCTATAAATGTGACCTTCTAACATGGATTTGTTCACCAAATACTTCAAATCGGAATGGTTAGTAAAAAACTTAAAATGACTTCCAAGTAAATAATTCCTAAACTTTTGTAAAGACTAAACCATAGACATGTCAGGAAATGCATGGCACTTCCACACTAATCCTAGATTAAGGGAAGAAGAATTTAATCAAGAATGTAAATGAAACAAGAAATCACACAATACACCGAGATTTTACCCTAGAAACCCTTAACTAGGAAAACCAACATTCCTTTGAGAATTATGCTCTCTTGTTGTCTTATTCAATTAGAATAAAATTTTACATGTCTAACCTTGGTCAACATCTAAGAAACAACCTTGCATCCAATTCATCTTACATATACATGACCAAAAACCTACAATTACACATGCATTCACCTGCATAAGTGCATTACATCATTTTTTTCCTTTTCAGACTTATAATATGCCTCTTTATAGGATTTACAACATAAAAAACCATAAATATCGGTGCCCAAAAATGGTTATAGATCCATGCATATCATTGGCTATAAATCCTACAATTCCAGGGATTATGTTATAGTCGACTTCCAAGTCAGGTTACCAGTCGAGTCTCAGTTGAACTTCATTCAATATCTAGTCAGTTGTTTCATGCTCACACTTCAACCTCTTGTCAATTGAATTTACTTCAATATCTTTGACTTCAACTTTACCTAGTTGAATTCCTTGACCTTCGACTTGTTGTCGATCTACCTTGGCTTCGACCTGCTATCGATCCACTTTGATCTTCGACCATCAGTTGATTTACCTCGACTATACTTTCACTATAAAGAATATAACAACCCAACATTCTCCCACTTGTTGTCTTCTTTGTTGAAAAAAGAGATTCATGAACTTTTGTTCATCGATCGAGGGCAAGAATTCCCATTTCTTCTCTACACCAAGAGAACTTCATAACACTCATAGACTTTGGCAATGAGTCTTCTATGTTTTCCAACATGTCTACTTTATCCAGTAGCACCTTGTTACCTTGCACCATATCTCTTATGAAATGGTATTGTACATCAATGTACTTAGTCTTTGAATGATAAGTAGGGCTCTTTGCCAAAAATATTATGCTTTTTTTATTGCAACTTACCTTCATAGATATCTACTCAAATACGATTCCTAAACAAAACCTTTGAAGCCATACTTATTCTTTGCTTCCATGAGTGGGTGCCATGTATTTAAATTCTATTTCAACAAGGCTACTACCACCTGTCACTTACTCATCCAAATTATTTCTCCAGTGAACATCTTGAAGACATATCCATTGGTAGACCTTCATCGATCCAGATCTCCAGCCCAGTCGGCGTCGAAAAAACCATGTACATATAATATACCCCTATCACCTCTAGGTCTTCCTTGGTAGCATATAACATAGTCCTTTGTGCCACAAAAATACTTGAATACTCTCTTGATAGTTTTCTCGTGCTCCTTTCCAGGTGTCGACATGTAGCTTCTCAATACTCTCACTGCATGGGAAATGTCTGGTCGAATGAAAACCATCACATACATTAGACAACACTTGCATTGGGAACATGTGCCATGTCCTCTATTTCTTCCTATGTCTTTGGACACTGTTCAACTGCAAGCCTTGCTCCCACTAGAATTGGAACCTTCACCAGTTTGCAATCCTGCATGTTGAATCATTTCAGAACTGTTTCAATATACTTCATCTGATTAAACTATAGATCTCTATCAACTCGATCTCTCTTAATCTCCATTCCCATAATGAATTTAGTTGCACCGAGTTCCTTCATGTCGAACTTGGAGGATAACTTCTTCTTAAACTCCTTTATCGTGTCCATGTTGTTTCCAATCAACAACATGTAATCGACATACAACGCTACATATATGAAATTCCCACCTTCTTCCTCAAAATATATGCAGTGATCATCTTTTCTTGTCACAAATCCCGAACTAAGGATGTATGTGTCAAACTTCTAGTACCACATCCTTGGTGATTTCTATATACCATAAAGGGATATTTTGAGTTTGCACACCAACTCTTTCTTTCCCTTTACTACAAATCCTTCATGTTATTTCATGTAGATTTATTCTTCCAGGTCCCCATGTAGGAACATTGTTTTCACATCCATCTATTCTATCTCCAGATCAAATGTTTCATCCAAATACATTAGTACTCTAATGGAAGTTAGTTTTGCAATAGGGGAAAAAATATCATCGAATATGACTCCCTTGACTTGGGAATATCCTTTCAGTACTAGTCGAGATTTGAATTTCTCGACTTGTTCTGTGACATTTACCTTCTTCTTGAACACCCACTTTCTACTGACGAGATTTCTTCCATTAGGTAACTTGACTAGATCCCATGTATCATTCTTGTACAAGTATTCCATCTCTTTGAACATGGCATCCTTCCATAGTTTAACCTCTTTCGATTCGACTACATCAATAACCAACTTGGGCTCATCGTCGATGGCAGTTAACAAGAATGTGGAACATAAGTCGGGTGGACTATATCTTTTGACTAGTTTTCCATGAAATTCACCACCATTATCAGTCCTCAACACTTTAATCATGTTCTCTATTTGGTTTTCCACAAGAGTTTTAAACTCCTTAAATCTCTCGAAAAACTTGATTTCTTCCTCGAGAAATATATCCATTTCTTCCTAGAAAAACCATCTATGAAGGAGACATAATACAGGGATCCACCAAGTGAAGGAATTATAACCAGGCCAAACACATCATTATGCACCAATTCTAGAATCCCATTTTCCATTGTCACTTCATATGGGAACAACACCTGATTTTTTTTTCCCATATATGCAATGTTCACAAAAGTCGAATTCTAACCCACATTCATAAATACCTTTGACCATACCTTTTCTTTGCATTGCTCAAAGTCATTTTTCTCTAATGTGTCCCATCCTCTCGTGCCATAACTTGGTCGGGTCGAGTTCATCATGTATTTTTGAGTTGGTTTGAACCGAATTGGCTCGATTCAAGTCAATTTATGTCAACATCAATTCGATTCAAGCTGCAATCAAGTCAATTTAAAGAGAAACAATGTTGTTGCATCTAGTTGAGTCAACATTCCATAACAACGTGTACATGGTACTAATCTAAAATCCTTTCATTAATACCATTGAACCTCTGACCATATTACATGAATCCTTTTGAAATAGAGTATGCCCACCTGCATCACTCATTTTACTTACATATATCAAGTTTCTTTCCAAACCTAGAATGTGTAGCACACCTAGAAGGTTTCTTTTCCTCCCATCCTACAGTTTCAATCAGAATCTTCACCGTCCAACAATTATGGTTGTGAAGTCATCCCCCAAGAACACATCACCCCCATAATATCTTTCATATTCATAGATCCATGCTTTATGTGGTGTCATATGATAGAATTATCCCAAGTCGATCAACCAAACATCTTGATTTGAATGTGTATTGGTTGATGCCAAGTACACAACACCTCCCTTCTCTGAGGTCATCTTTCTCTCAGTTGAATGCTTCTCATCAGATCCATCACTACCTTCTGTTTCCTTTGACTTACAATCAATTTTATAATTCTCAAATTTACTACATTTCCAGTACCTTCACATTGAATGAGTTGGGTATTTAGAGCTACCCTTTGAATTGAAATTTCTACTGGAGAATCTTTGTTTATATCTATCTACTAGTCGACCTATCACTACCAAATCATTTTCGGTTGATCCTTCCATCTTCTTTCTCATTTATTTCAACAAAAAAGAAGCAAACATGTCCTCTAGCACCAGTGTGGTTGTATTACTCCCAATATCCATGACTAAGATATCCCAGGAGTCTAGAAAAGAACATAATAGGATGATACATTTCTCCTCATCGGTGATCTTAATGTCCACAGATGATAGCTGGCTTAACACGATATTAAATGAATTTAAATGCTCATTCATCGAACTTCCATCACTCATCCTTAGAATATATAGTTTCTTTCTAAGAACAAACTTATTTACCATAGATTTTGACTGGTATAAGCTTCCCATCTTGTCCCAAAGTTTCTTGGTCGAATCTTCACCTGAGACATTCAGTAACACTGAATCTGCAAGACAAAACTGAATCGTACTTATTTCTCTTCTTTTGAGTTTCTCCCATTATTCCATAGACATGCCTATTGGCTAGGTACCTAGACATACCATTGTCCATTGTTCTCTATGTTTTTCCCGAGTTTATACTTTGAGGCTCTAAAGTATACTGCCAAGGCATCCAAAAGATAGTGGGAATAGAGGATAGAAAATATAACAATTAAAAGAGAAAGATTAAAGTTGGTTTCTCAACTGTCTCCATCGGAATTCCTAGTTTTCCTAAATGCTGACATCTCTCTCAATTGCGACCCAGGAACATTCTAACTCAACCCGATTATTTGTTGTTTTCAAGATGGTGTTAAATAAATTTAGAACAATACTAGTTTGATCTGAAAGGTTGGGTTTGACATTAGGTTTCCTTGTAACTGGTACTGTCATGAGGGATATAAGGTAAGGGAGACATAGATCTGTGCTTTCTTTTCAGGATTAATTATCTCTAATCCACAGTGTAAAGAGAACGGTTTAGAAACACAAAATAATGAGATCAGTAAATCAAAGGTCGTTTCTTGTATCTGAGTTAAAACTTAAAAGAAGGGAGACATGTATGATATGAAGAAAAAACACATAACTATTAACAAGGTGAGGCATCAAATTAAGAGGAATCTCACTTTGTAATAGAAGATTTGAAAAAAGAAAGATATTAATGAAACATATGATATTGTAATCCAAACATTTGCATGTCTTATATCAGTTGATAACCGATACATAGGAAAAACTATAAATGACCTAGATAACAAGAATAATTTATTTCCACAGTAGAGGTTGTACTAATTTGTGGTCAGGCATTCATTAATATAAATACATGAAAGAAAGATGAAAAGACAAGGGAAAACATAACTCAGACTTGACAAAATCCAGAATCTTCAATCTGTTTTTATATTAATTCAGAGTTTCTCTTGATGTCTTCATCATAATGCCTCTCTTAGAGAGAAGAAAAAAAAATACCTAGTGTGATCTTTTTTTTTTTCTTTTATTTATACAAGATCGTCACTACTTGATAGTTAGTGATCGCCTACATTTAAGGAAAAAGAAAGAAAAATAGTTACAAAACAACAACATTAACCGTTGCATGATTAACTTTCCATCTGTTTACCATTTCAAAAGTGTAAGTTTCCAAATGAGACTTCACTTTTTTGTTGAAGTCTGTCCCTCTTTTGAAGCTGTACATTCAACACACTTCTCTAAAAAGAGAACAAAAATCCTGGGTGGTGTCGGAAGATCTTTAGTTTCAAATAAGTAAAACTTTCTCCGTACCTTCAAAACCTAATCTTCAAAACTTTTATCAACAAACCTAATCATTTGCAATTTCCAATTAGGTTGTACCAACCATCTATCTATCTAGTCCGTATTAATTTCTCTCAATTGTGAAATTTCTACCTGAACCTCCTATAAACTCTCTTTGTAGTATGACCATTGTTTCACAATATTTATTTGTTCTAGTATTTCAGAGAAATCATTCTTTCCAATTCCCAATGCTTGTTTATCCAAAGAATCAAAGATTCCTTCACAGTCATCTTTGATTTCTTTGTCCAACCTCTTGTTCTCAACTATATTCGCTTCCCATGCCTTTAGCATAATGTCTCCTCTTATTTGTTCTGTGACAAAAAGTTTTAAATCTATTGGCACCTCCCTATTCCCTAAACATGTGACAACTTTCTAAAGGGTATTCCTTGCTGCTTTAGCTTCTTTTTCTAGTGAAACAATATTATCGAGAAATATGCTTACCTCTTGAAAATAATGCTAGATGATATTTATTTTGGAGATCAATTGTTGTTGTTTAGCTTCTATCTTTATATGAATTTCTAATGAAAAGGTTTGGAAAGATTTTAAATCCATGACCCGACCTTCTGTCAGACTTAACTTAACCTGCAACTGATTTACAAGCTCCCTTTGTTGAGAAACTTTCACCTGACTCGCTTGTATTTTATGGTTCATTTCATTAAGGCTAGCTTTAAGTGATTGAATTTCGTGTTTTTCAACAGCTCTAGCCTGCTCCAGACTTTTATTTACTTCTTCTCTGATATTCTTCTCAACATTTTTTAACTAATCCTATTGTTGAGATATCATGTGATTACCTTTTTTTTATCCTTGTCTTCATGTTCTCCATAGTAAAAAGGTTTGTCGTGGCCATGGATCCCATAGAGCCTGCTATATTTGTAGAAAAATTCTCCTCTTCCAATTTCTGACCATCAATTAAGACCCTATGCTTCTTCACCATACTCCCTTCTCTCATATGCATGTCTTGATTTACACTAGCTTTCCTTTTCCTGCTAAAAAAATAATCTGAAGGAGGGATTTCATCCCTGGAAATTGGGGTGAGGTCACTTACATATATAGCTCCCATCTATAGGAATCCAAAGGTGGACTGTAGAGGGCTTAAGGAAGTTATGGGGATTCCTAACTCTGTAGACCTTGTTTCTCCCATGGTCTCTGGTATAATGACATCGACAACAGGTGATGAAGGAGGAGCAGACTTACCGATTTTAGGAGGTTTCCTGACCCTCCTCTCTGCTTTTGTCTTTGGATATTATGTCTGTAAGGTTGTCTCTGGACCTTCTTTCTGTAAGGTCTCTTCAGTTTGTGAAGAGTTTTCCGCACCCTGAGTAAATTATTCAGGATTGGCTTTATCTTGTGTTTCTTTCCCAAAACCCAGAGGAGCATCTTCTTGTTCCTGAGGAAGGGTGATTTCTTCTCCTTGCAACACTTTGGGGAGACTACTTCGTCTGTGCCTCTGGAATGTCTAGAAGCTAATTTGCATGTTAGATAGTAGTGCCTATACTATGGGACATGTTTTTTCCCACTAACTAGTAAGGATCATGCTTCCTATGCTTGAGGTTTATCAATTTAACTTCTTCCAGCACCGCTGCTTCAACTTTGGCATGACCTAAGTTGAGAAATGAAAATTTTCCAATCTGAACGGGAAAAGATAGCCAAAATTTCTTTTGAGCCATTTTCAATTCTATCCCTATTCCAGCTGTAACAATTTGATGAGCCACCTCCCTGCATACCAGTCTGTCAGGGAGGAATTTCAGGAGGGCATGTGGAGGAATTGAGCACCCAAAAACTCTAATGTATGAAAAATTATCTTCTATGAACCAATTAGCAATTGTTCTAAGATTTCCTGTGACTAATTCTAAAATGTGGGGAGGCAAACAGTCGTACAACATCTGGTGTAGTGGTATTACCATGAAATGACAAATTTCATAGAACGAGTCCTTGGCRTTTTCTTCCCAAAGATTAGAATGATATTCATGAGTTGGGTACGGGTAAGTCGGATTCCAACTCCAATTCATCAGAGGGAAAGAATTTGAGAAGAATATATCATCCATGAGGTATGCCAACATGTAAAAATCTAYTGGTTGTCCTTTTTCTCTAGCAGTATGATAGTCAATGACCTCCTTTTTCATGTTATCGGATAGAATCTTATCCCAATTAAAACTGTAACCCTCTKCTGCCTCATGTAAAAGAGGTACCCATTCTACAGGGAAATGGGTGGGACTTTTCTTACCAAAAATTCTACATAACATCATTACTACATAAATCATATACTCATTCAATGAGGTTGTAGCGTAAACACCATGGGTGTCAGCCCTGAACTTTCCCTCGTTTCTCCACCATATTTTGATGATGTCAAGATAGGTTTGGTTTGCCTCAAAACATTCTTTTCTCTGAAAATTACTCACAAAATCTTGATTATAAACATACTTGGGACTGGGAGATAATTTATACATTACTTGCACATGTTCTAGTCAGAAAGAACCAATGACGACCCCTTGGTTGTCCAGAATGCTCCTTGTCTTTACATCAATTCGCTCTAAGGCCCAACTAATCATGTCATTATAAGCCATAAGTCATGGCCGTGTAGCTATCTTGTGGAGCTCAGACTCCACTATATCCTGAAGCTTGTTGTTGGCATCATGAGGGAAATTTTTTATTTCGTAATCAAGAGTCTTGAAGATCTATCTCCAGGATTTTATGGAATCAATGGCATGTAGTGTTGTATCAGATATGACGTCTCTGTCTGAACTCGAGCCTTCTGCAACCTCTTCACTTTTCCCGGTTGCCTTCTTAGGTGCCATGATATCAGTGCTATATCAGAGATCTGTTCAGAGAGAAATGTGTTTAAAATCAAGAAAGCATGAATAGTTTCATATGTAAGGGATAACTTATGAAGTTCGAAAAATAAGAGTTATTAATCTTCGATTTCTCACTAAAATGAGTGTACAAACGCAGACAACGAAAAATTAATTATCTTTTAATGGAAAGATATACCTGGATATACACTTTCATGTCGAAAAATATCTTCACTTATCCATTATTAATACTGTTGTATATCGGCGATTTCGAAAGTGAAGTTTTGAAAAACACCGCCCTCCTCAAATTTTGAAATGCGAAAGGTGGATTAATTGTCATTAACCCTGTTTTAAAAATGAATTAACCTGAAACTTAAACCCTGTTTAGAGAAAAAATGTGATTTCGCATTTCAGGACTTCGAGGATCCTGTTGTCAAGGGATAAGTCACAAGCAATCCATGAATCACGAAATTGTGAAGAGATTAGTGAGGCACTAAGACACGTATTAGGACTTAAATAAATCTAGGTTAATTATTAATTAACCTTTTAACTTTTCGGTAAAATGAGGATCGAGAGTTTGAGGGTTGAGAGTTCTGAAGCGCTTTAGCATAGAGAAAAATCCGAATCGTGAAATATTAAGGGGAAGATACTTATGTTTAGAAACCTAATTAATTACGGATTTAAAAAGTGCTTTGTGTAAAGTAACGAAAAAACCTTTAATTCTCCCCCTTTAACCCTTTTTTAATATGTTAAAACTTTTCAGGATTTCAACACCGGGAAAATGGATATACGAAACTTATACTTTGGAAAAATCTGAATCTCGAAAACCCGAAAAGGAACGAAAAGCTTAGACTTCTCTTTTGATTAAGGGTGGCTCCATGACTTAGGAAAAAAGAAGCATTAGTTTTCAAGGAGAGGGAAAAATAAACTTCATGTCAACATTAGGCTCCATCTAGGGATCTCGTCTCCTTGTAGGATGGGAAGAACATGTAGACCGAGTTCCTTCATTGGGCAATGGAGTCAGTAGTTTTAGCTTCGTGAAACACTAGAGTAGGATCTCGACATTAAAATGAAAATCTCTTCAAGACAAAAAAATATAACGATCTCGAGAAGGATTTTCAATAAGCTTCTTCTCCTGAAACTGAGCTCAGAACTGCATAAGATAATCAATACCAAACTAATCATCCTATTAGGTTTCATGTGATTTTGTTTGTATCAAGGTAAGTATTTGTGTTGTGTCCAACAAGGATATCTCCGAAACCTATGATAAAATTCAACTGAAAGGAAAAGAAATCACCAAAACTTCTTGTAATTCGTGTATGACAACTTTTATCAGATACGAGGATATTGGTTCACTACCAGCGAGCCTGTTCAGTACCCCAATGAAGTTATCTGACTTCCCATATTGAATTTCCTTTCACCACTTCATTATTTTCAAGCATGTAAATGCTGAGATGAGGGCAATCAATAAAATGAATTTCCTTTCTTCATCTCTTTAGACTAGATGGGGGAAATCAATATTGAATTTCCTTTCACCATCTATCTGTATTTATTCTTTTATATTTATAAAGTGGGGGAAATCAATGCGTATAAAATATACTCGGGAAGATATCTATCTGAAAAAATAATCAAAGCTTGTCAACTCATTTAAATAGCTCTGGGTCAATCTTCTCCTCCGCCTTCAACAATCATGGGCATCGAAGAACTCCTCAAGGGAAACTTTTGACCTTTGGTCTAACAAACTTCCTTGAGCAAAACTAACCAGTTTTTCCTGTTAGAATAACTAGTAAGGTTAGGATTAACCTAGACATGTTTGTTATCTAGCTAAAGTCAAATAAGTTAATAACACAACCCACTCTCTTTCTTGACATTTTTGTTCAAGAGTTTTCGAGAACAGAGCGAGCCCCTCTATTGTCAAGAAACTTTAAGATTAGACCTTCATGATAAAGATGGAAAAGGATTTATTGTGGTCAAGGGGGGTAAAGGGGTTAATTATAACAAAGCTGTACATGTGACTGTTCTTAGAGACTTTCTTAATTAGTTTTTTTGACCAACCCNCTTTTTTTTAAATGAAATCATTCGTATTTCTTAGGGCATTTCAACTTGAATTTTGAAATGGGACTTCATACCTTTATTATCTCTTATATTACCAGTCCAGGGTTTACTCATTGATTACCTTTGTCTTTTATGAGACACTTAATAAGAACACCTATATAAGTCACCTATCTATACTTCAAGTTTGTTGTCTCGTGAGAAATTCTCCCTGCGGATAACATAGATTATAATTGTTAGGAAACGTCATGAAAGGAAATCCCCTTCTCTTTTTTTTCTTTTTTTTTGACAAAGAAAACTATACAAAAAGCATGAAACAAACTAATATGTACAATGAGAATTTTTACAAAAACATTATTGCATGAAGTGTTTAAGATGTCGCCCATTCATAGGGGCACTGAGGATGACTCCATCTAGGTTTACTAATAACCAAGCATTTTTTCCTTTTGAGGCTAAAATCCTATATGGGCCGGACCATATTAGATCAAATTTGCCATGTTTTCTAGCATCCTCTTTCCTGGATTCCCATTTCAAGACCAAGTCACCAAGGAGGAATTCTCTATCTTTAGCTTTCTAGTCAAACAAGGCCTTCATTTTATCCTAATATCTTTGTAACCTTTCATTTACTTCGGTCCTATTTTGTTGAACTTTGACTAGCTGGTTTATCCTTCTGGAAACATAATTGGGTTCTTCATTCAAATCCTTCCAGAGCTTCATCACCGACAAAACTAAGTTTATTGGTAAAATGACATCGGTGCCATATACCATCTGGAAAGGGGAAGTTCCAATTGACCTTTTTGTACTTATTTTGTTGGCCCATAATGCATATTTTAGATGTATATGCCACGCTTTCTTGTTTTCCATTAAAACCTTTTTTTATCATGGTAATCAGGCTTTTGTTAGATGATTCAGCCAAACCATTACCTTATGGATAGTGAGCGGTGGAGTGTCCTAGTATGATGTTATATTTTTTGAAAAAAATTATCATGGCCAATGATTTAAAAGCTTGTGCATTAACAATGATTGTCTTTCGAGGAAACCCGAATCTGGACAAAATATTATATTCCAAGAAACTGATTACTACCGAATCGGTTGCATTTCTTGTGGGGATAGCTTCCACGCATTTAGTGAAGTAATAAATAACCATTAGGATCCATTTGTGTTGCGCGTTGGAGTGTGAATGAACTTCTCCAAAAAAATCAAGTCCCCATTGCTGAAATGGGGCTTCCGTCTTAACTGGCATAAGGGGAAAAGATGGGATCTTTTGTTTTCCAGTGAACAACTGATAAGGGACACAATTTTGAACTCTAGTGTTCACTTATGTAAACAATTTGGGCCAGTAGTATCTGGCTCTTAAGATCTTATAAGCTATTTCTCACCACGCATGATGTCCTCCACATACTCCAAGATGGAATTCATCTATAATGCCTTTTGTTTCATTTTCGACTAAACACCTCAGTAGGAAACCCAAAGGGTCTCTCCAATACAATTTTTCATCCATGATACAGTATTTTACAACATGTAACTTCAACATCCTAGCCTTATATGGGGTTAACTCAGTAGGACATTTGACTGTAAGTAGGTAATGGACGACGTCGTGATACCAGGTTGAACTAGAAAACTTTTCTTGAATTTTGGTTATAGGTGTAGTGGCATCAAGCTCGTCTATTTCCAGAAATCCCTCAGTCTATTGCAACTGATTTATCCCTAGTTCTTTTAAGTTCGATTCAACAAGAAATTTGGCCAAAACTTGACCTTTAATAACTTTAGTTGGTTTGAATTCTAGGTCAAACTCATGGATCTTAGATAACCACCTTCCTCTTCTTCCATCGTTGTCTGGTTGCACCAAGATATCTTTAACAAAGCTAGAGGGCACGTAAGAAATGAATTTCGAGTGAAACACGTAAGTTCTAAAAGATTTGAGGGATTTCACCATCGCATAGGCCTATTTCTCCAAAATGTCATATTTCAACTTGGCATCCCTGAGACTTTTGCTAAAAAACACAATAGGCCGCTCAAAAGTTTCCTCATTTTTTTGTAACAATACAACTGCTATAGTATGCTCTGAAGAAAAAGAAAAAATTAAGAAGTCTTTTGTCTAATCTGGATTGGCCAGGACTGGTGCTTCACTTATTACTTTCTTGATTCATTGAAAGAAGGCTTTGTCTTCGCTCGTCCATTTCACTTCACTATATTTTTTGAGCATATCTGTTATCAATTTCACAATTTCGGCAAAGTTAGGGATGAATCTCCTCAAGAAATTTATTTTTCCTAAAAAAGACTGAATTTCTTTTACATTTCTAGGAAAATTTATTGTATCTATTGCTTCAACCCTTTTGGGATCAATTTTGATCCCATCCTTAGACATGATATGGCCCAAGAGTTTACTTTCTTGCATTGCGAAATGGGATTTCTTGGGATTGAGTGACAAACCAAACTTTCGGCATTTTTCAAAGGTTTGTTTAAGGTGCATTAGATGTTCTGCATCAGATTTGGAGAAAACAGTCAGGTTGTCAAGATAGATAACAACGAACTTATCTCTCTCACCCATGAAAGTGATATCCATGGCTCACTGAAAAGTAGCTTCTGCATTCATCAAACCAAAAGTCATTTTATCATACATAAAATTGCCCCAAGGGGTAGTGAAAGCAATTTTTTCTTTATCGTCTTGGTGCACTGCGATCTGATTGTATCTTGAAAAACCATCAATCATAGACATTCTGTTAGCTCTAACTACTTTTTCTAACACATGATCCATCTTAGATAATGGGTAATTGTCTTTGAGTGTTGACTGGTTCAGGTTTTTGAAATCGACACACAATCTGATCTCGTCATTTTTCTTTCTTACTGGGATTAAGTTAGCTACCCACTTGAAATATCTCAGTGGGACTATAATTTTAGCATCCAGGAGTTTTTTGACCCCCTTTTATATCATTGGTAAAAGGATCGGGTTAATCTGTTTGAGTTTTTGCCTAAAATGTTTGACACGTGGTTTTAATGGAATTTTATGTTCCATTATAGTCGTGTCATAAGTTCTCAACTCGTCATAGGACCAGACAAAAACATCTTTGTAATTTTTAAGCAATTCAACATATTTACTCTTGATTTCGGGAGACAGATATCTGGATACTTTAACTAACCTTGGACTCTCTTTGGCACCTATGTTGCAATCTTCGACCTCCTCGGGTTGAGGCTATAAGGTAGCCTTCAAAGGGATGTCATCATGATTAAAGAGTCTTTCTAGAGGAATCAAGCCCTTGGGTATTTGATTATTTTTCAAAACTAGCATACGGTGATTTGCGATTTTATCTTGGAACTCTTGGGGGTCTTCTCCTTCCTACATGATCCAAATAGGATCATTTTGTTTTTCTTGGTCAGCATGCATTTCAGCAAACTCGTCTACCGTTTCCAAAAAAAATCTGAGTTGTTCGTCATCCTCAAAAACTTGCCAATGATGTATGTTATTGGGAATGGAAGGCCTATGTCTCATTTTCATGTGGTATTTGAGTTTAAAAGCAATGGGAGGTGAAAAATTTGAGGCAGCTTTGGCCAAGGAATCGACCTGTTGATTTTCAGCTCTCAGAATGGAGTGAATATTAATAGAAGATAAAAAAAATTCGGTTAGGTCCCAAACACAATTTCAATAAGACCTTAATCTAGGATTTTTGGCCTGGTACTAGCGATTGACTTGCTTCACGATTAACTCTGCATCACCGAAAATTTCCAAGTTTTTAATTTTCATCCTCCTAGCAGCCTCTAAACCTAAAACTAGATCTTCGTATTCACAAACATTATTAGTGTGGTCATTGTTCCACTGTAACCTGATTATCAGGTGCTACAAAAATTACTCCAGCCCCAAATCCAAGATAAGATGAGGCACCGTCAAAAAACATTTTCTACACACCAGTGCTATATACATATTGTTCTATTTGTTCCTTTTCTTTTTTATTTCCTATACAATTTTCTTCTACATAAGCATCAACTATGGAGTATAAGGAACCGTGTACTACAACTGAATCCCAAAGTCATGAAAAATATTATGTATCTCATGGTTGAAATACTCTCCCCTATTATCTGTTCGAAAGACTTTGATTTTATTTCCTGACTGTGTCTCAACAAGGGCTTTCAAATCTTTGAGGTGTTGAAAGACCTCTCATTTTTTACTAAGAAAGAAAATCCATGTGAAGCATGAAAAATCATCGACAAAAATGAACACGTACCTTGATTTACTGATTGATGGATATGGAAAAGGGTCCATGAGGTCACTATGGATTAGATATAAGGGAAAGGAAGCCTTCTGAGTATTTCCTTTGTCGAATTTCTCTTGAGGGTGTTTTCCAGGAACACATCCCTCACAAATTCCTTTGGAGAAGTGGATGTCATGTAGACCATCAACCATTCCCTACTTGCTAATATGTTGCATATATATGAAATTTAAATGTCTGAACCTTTCATGCCATATTCTATTGCTTTCATAAACATGGGTAAGCAATAATGCATAATCTAGTTCAATAAATTCAGAAAATGTGTAGAGTCTGGATTGATGATTTACATCACTAGTAGCAACCTTGGAATTGGTTTGCATGTCATATATATCCACTACATCAATTGTGAATGTGACTCTCTTTATAGTGTCATATTTTTTGATTTGATGCATGGAGAGAACATTGATGAAAAAATTAGGAATGTGTAGCACATTCTCGAAGCTTCCGTCTGTGAGTTCAATTCTTCCTTTTCCGGTGACCTCGATTGGAGAGTTGTCCCCCATAAAAATAGGAGGACCTTTTCATGCATCCAATGAAGAGTAGACTTATTTTGTGGATTCCATGTGAAATGATGCACCTGAATCTACGATCCAAGCATCAGGAGAGGATTTGATGGCAATCAAAGCATGGCTAGAATTGCCTTTCTTGGGATTCTGATATTCTTGTTTCTTCTTCTTGGCACCCTCGGGGATGCGATATCCAAGGTTGTTTTGTTAAAGTATTTGGGCCATTTGATCTATCTGTCTCTGCATACATGCAGATTCTATATGGAATCCTTTATGGAAGTAAGTGGACTTCCCCCCTTTTCTTCCCTTTCCACCTTTGGATATGGAGGCATCGCTCGTTGGTTTTAAGTACCCTTCCTTCTTTTTATTTGCATGTGCTTTATTTTTTTCTATGTCTTTATATTTCTGATTTTGATGACCACTACCATCATACATAGTAAGTGTATGTGCCTTTGGGCCTTTTATTTTTCCCATGTTGATAAGCGTGTTCTTATATTGTGTCAAATATTCAATGAAGACCTAAAGAGAGGGCACATTCCAAGTGGCTCTAGAGGTGAGCCTAAATGAATGAAATTTGGATACAAACACTGAGTATTCTGGACCAATTTTGGAGAGAATGGTGAGAACTATTTTTTCTCCTCCTTAGATTTATCAACCCCGCAAGCCTTGAGTTGTGACAACAAATCGTTATATTTGGTAAAGAAATATTGGATATTGTCGAAGATTTTTGGATCTAATGTGAGAAATTTCACATCGATCATGTGTCCCCTCATCTCATCCCATTTTCCAAAAATCCCTTCCAAAGTGGTCCAGGATTCATTAGGGGTTTTACAGGAGGATATGTGAAAGAGGAGTTCCAGAGAAATGCAACTACAAATAGTTCCAAACACTTCATCCATTCGATTCATATACTTGGACTTTTATATGGATAATGTGGGTTCAATATTTGTTTCCATGGTTAACCTATATAATCTTCTACCTTGAATATGCACTATCATCTTCTCTTTACATGCAAAGAAATTGTACGTTGTAAGAATGAATTCTTTTGGAAATTCCATTTTTTTGTTGTCTTCAATACTTGATACCTACAAAAAGAATCTGGTGTGTATTTTTATAG
>ML789750.1:946520-965254 GCA_009831015.1 Picea engelmannii
CGATGTCATAAGTACGACATTTCCTTGAACCCTAAAAAATCTATCTTCAGAGTAGAACAAGGTAATCTCTTAGGATTTATTGTATCAAGCAAAGGAATGATTATCAACCCTGAAAGGACTCAAGTCATCTCGAAACTCCCCCCTCCCTCGTCAAAAAATTCTATGCAGTCTTTCTTAAGCCAGATAAACTTTGTCAGGAGATTCATCCCCAGTTTTTCGGAAATGGTGAGACCTTTGCAGAATTTAATAAAAAAGGACGCACAATATCATTGGGGACCCTTAGAAAACCAAGCTTTTAATTCAATAAAAAAGGCCATAATAGATGCTCCTTCTCTCATGAGCCCCGACTTTTTGCAAGACTTCATGCTCTACACATTTTCTTCTGACCGCTCCTACGTTGTTGTCCTAACTCAAAATAACGTTGAAAACAATGAAGTCCCAATTGCATTTATGAGATATGCATTCAAAGGCATAGAACTTAATTACCCAGCGATAGATCAGCAAGCCTATGCTATTTTTAAAGCAGTAAAGCACTTATGATCTTATCTTTTGAAATCAAGGATGAAAATTATTGTCCCTTACCCAGCCGTCAGAAATCTGTTAGTGCAGAAAGAACTAGGCGAAAAGAGGGAAAATTGGGTCACCTCCTTACAAGAGTGTGACATAGAAATTACCCCAGCTCAAATAGTGAGAGGCCAAGGGCTATGCAAGTTAGTCACTGACTCAGTGGTAGGACAGAAAGAAGAAAATGATGTGTCAAACCCAGGACAACACAATCAAAATTCAATCTGCTGCGTACAAAAATTTGTCAGTCCCTGGTATGATGATATAAAATTATGTCTTGAACATGGGTCAGCCCCCCGTCAACTGGATCCCACTAAAAGAAGAGTGTTAATATTAAAATATGCCTCCTTTCAGTTGATTAATGGTATTCTGTTTCGTCAAAATTTTGATGGAGTACTAATGCGTTGTCTTGAGAAAGATGAAGCAGAAAAGGTCTTACTAGAATTGCACGCAAGAGAAGCTGGTGGGCATTTTGGTGGGGATACCACTGCCCATAAATTACTAAGAGCAGGTTATTACTAGCCTACACTTTTTAGAGATGCTCATGCCTTGTGTCACAAGTGTATTATCTATCAAAAAGCATCCGGGTGGGTACATAAACTAGCCTTCCCTTTACAGCCTGTTTCAGTAGACTCCCCTTTTCAGTAGTGGGGTCTTGATATTATAGGTCCAATCAATCCACCATCCTCACAGCAGCATAAGTTTATCATAACAACCATAGATTACTTCACTAGGTGATCTGAAGCTACCCCATTAAGAACTGTAAATACCAGTCAGGCAATTGCCTTTTTAAATTCAAATATTATTACTCGTTTTGGTATCCCTAACTGTTTAGTATTCGATAACGCTTCTTATTTTTCGTCTCTTGAGATGAGTGAGTTCACTCTAGAAAAATGAATTAAATTGAAATATTCTGCCAGCTATTACCCTCAGGGCAATGGATTGGCAGAATCAACTAATAAGAATCTGATTAAAATCATCAAGAGAACGGTATCTGAAAATCACAAAAATTGGCATAATGCACTGTTAAACACAATCTGGGCTGATAGAGTAACTCCAAAAACTGTTGTAGGTAACTCTCCCTTCTTTCTCATCTATGGAAGAGAAGCATTTCTGCCACCACATATTCTTCTTCCCTCATACAAAGATCACATAAAATACAAGAAGAAAATTGCCCCCCTTTGGAGAGTTGAATTAACGCTTTAATAAAACTAGAAGAGGTAAGGGCTCAAGCAAAACGGAAGTTGGATCAACATCAACTAGTGGTTAAAAGATGGTTTGATTCCAACTCTGCCTTTGACAAGAACTTTGAATTAGGTGACCTTGTCCTAAAATGGGACAAACCACACGAGGGAAAGGGAGAGCACACGAAGTTTCAGAACTTATGGCTAGGACAGTTTTTAATTGCTGAGAAACTGGGTCCCAGCTCTTTTAGATTACAGAGTCTAGAGGGACAGCCAGACACCTATCCGGTGAATGGCCAAGCTCTAAAAAGGTATTTCTCTTAAGGACAACCCTGTGTACACTTTGTAAATATTTTTCCTTTGTTTGTTTTTCATTTGCTGTTTTGGTTTTGATTTCTCCCTTACGCTTATCAGTTTTTACTTTTGAAATACACATACCTGCATTATGAACTGTTCAGACAAAGAAAACATAAAAAAATTTCCTCTGAAATGACTGCTGAAAGTTTGTCTAAACATCAATTATGATATGCCTCTGATATTTACAACCATGTTAAAGAAAGCCTATTGTTTGAAAGAAGTTTATTGATTCCAATCTGTTATTGAAGCCTGTCACGATCATCCATTTTCTCCTTATGCTGTCCCTGTTCCTTAAGGAAATAACTCAGAAGATGTTTCCTTGCCTTCGAAGGTCGGTTTGTTAATAAACTATCTCTAGATCTTAAAAAAGAGACAATTTAAAATTTTTTCTCAAGGTCTATATAAATATGTTCAAAATCTCATAATTTTCAGCGTCACCCCGCTCAATTAAATATCTTTAAAAAACCAAATAATTCATTAAAGAGTTGTGGGAAGTACTTGTAAACCCATCGGGATACTGAACAGGTCTGCTGGCAGTGGGTAAATGCATGCATGATGCCAAGATAACTTCGCCGGGGTACTGAACAGGCCCTCTAGCAGTGAAGCAATGTCGGGTATATGAAAATTTGCAAATATGGAACCTCTTGACCTTAAAATGCCCTTTATTCTGACCTGGAACTTCCTGGCAGGATACGGATATCAGAGTGGGTTAAATGGAAACCCTGTCAAGGCTATGGACGCCTGCTGGAAGCAGTGGCTCTGTCAACAGTATTGGAGATTTTATCCTTAACTTCGTGACTCGCTTTTATAAAGACTGTTATCAATTTTCATCTTTTAAAATAACTAGCTGGAATTTTTATGATTGATGATGATGTTTAAACAATTTTCTGGTTGTTTTTGAGTTAGAATTATTCTCATTATCTTAATCTGGACTTGTTCGCTTGGCATAGATAACTGCTTCTACCAGTGTGTCGCCATTGTTGGCAGCCATTTTCATTTCTATCTTTTCCCTACAAGTTGCATACACAAGGGTTTTGAACCCTCAATACTCGTCGCATTTCATTAAAAATAAAACGACACTATTATCTTTGCTTTTGCATATCTGCTTCTCGTTTTCATTTTCACGACTGCAAGCATGAAAACCTACAGTTGGGATTCATGTTGATGGCATTAGAATGATTTTTATGAACCTATTTGTTTATGTGGTCACACATCTATCAAAACACCAAACTCACCACTCACTTTGCATTTGACTTTTGTTAATATGGTTTCGATTTATCAAATCGTTGATGCAATGGTTATATGATATTTTGGTGTTTTTGATCAAATCCTTGGTGCAATGCTTTTATTGAACACATTAATTTGGGCTCAAATAGTTGGTGTAATGTGGTTTCTTTTAAATCATTCAAATACTATTGTTTATTCAACATTCAGATCGACTTTTGGTCATGTATGATTATGTGATAATCCATTTGACATTTGGTTTACAATGCTTTAGATTGTGATTTGAATTAAACTCTTTACCAATGCGTCGTCGATTTTACAACTGACATAATAGTTTTTCATGGTCCTAAATTCCTACACCACCCTCGCACGCATAAGCATTAACGTTCTGCCTTGCATTTCGGGTTGCCTCTGCTTGTTTTGGGAAAGCCTGCGGGGAAATGGTTCTGTGTTTACCCTGCCAAACCCCCTCACCAATTACCCTGTTGACCGTGTTCTCTCTGCTATGGCTCCTGTAGTGCGAATCGAACCCAATGACATCCAAATGTTGTTGTTATTTGATAACTCCCGAGAGGACCTGGAGAAGAATGGATGGTTAGTTTTCATTGAAAAATTCAAGGGTTTCAACCTCACAGTCGCTCAACAATTTTTACTCACATTCGATGGATGCAGGGCTAAAGTTGGAGACATCCAACTCGAATTGAACAAGGAATTCCTCAGCTCAGCCATTGGTCTGCCTGCCAAAGGGAAAAAATGGTTTAAGAATTCGAAGGTTGATGAAGTGCCATGGATGCTCCTGTTTACCTCGAGGAAAATCAACAATTGTGACAAAGGTATGCCAGTCACAGCCCTTAAGTCTAGTTGTCATGATTTGTTGGGCATTATTAATAAATTCATTACATGCGAAGGTAGATACAGTTTAGTCTTCCTTTACCACCTATGACTGCCACATTTCCTCCTTTGCAGTTTGTATAAAATGGCTAAATGATTCAAGAGGGAGAAGGCTGAATCCAACCTCTTCCACCACTCTTTAATTAAAATTGTTATAGTCCATCATTTGAGGTTGAGTGGTGACTGTTGGGAAGCTTTCTTGTTGAGGAATGGCTTTGCCAGTTCTGAAATTGGTCAAGTGGACAAAATCGTGGTCATTGAAACCCTTGTCGGGCCTGTCATGCCCCCTCCTACACTCTTACCCGCTGTTGAACCCTCGACCTACCCGAATGATAACCTACCCAACACCTTATCTGACTCATGCCTAAAAGAGAATGCTAAACCTGTCAAGAGGTTCGCAAAGAAAAAGGGTAAGGGTAATAATTATGTCAATTGCAAGGGTAAGAAGGCTACGCACTAGGTATCAAGGTGTGATCACAATAAACCTAAACAAAACACAGATCAGAAACCAATTTTATTAAGTGAAGATTCAGATTCTAAGATTGAGCGGTTTCTAACCGAGGAGTATCCATACTTACATGACCTCTGTTCAGTCGAGCCCTATGATTACGTATCGAACCTCTCACCATGCCTTAAAGATGACCCTAACTTCCCCGGGATCAAGCTCGACAGTGGAACCCCTGGTAATTCAAGAGATTCCTCACCTATGATTACACGACCTGATCAACCACAGTGCAATGAATGCAAGTCGTGGCTCGACCGTTATTATTCAGATGTCCCTCTGCTACAATCCCGAATCAAGTCCTTGGAGGAAAGAGTAAATGTGTTAACCAAGGAAAATGACAGACTGCAAGCTAATGATAAAAGGCAAAAGACCATGAGCTTTGTCATTTTCAATAATGTAGAGGCAGCCACTGCCATTGTTAATTCAGAAATAGCTTGATCGAATCGTATCCCTGAAACCAAGCTATGATATTTCAACAATGATTTTAGAATGATTTTGTTTGCTTTGAATTAGCATAAATGATTTGTTTGCTTGTCATATCTATTTCTGTTATGATGGAATTGATGCAATATGATTCTGTTTGCAAATAATAACTAGCTACAGAATCGTGAGATTCTGTAGCTAGTCATAAAATTTGAGTTTTTGTCCATTTTACAACTAAACACAATCTGAAATCGTGCATTTTTATGCATCTACAGGTACACATGAATTTCAATGGGAATTGGATCGATGGTGGCATCTTTTGAACATGCTTTTTTTTACACAGTTTTGGATTAGGTTGTTAGTCTTAGTTAGAAATAGGAATTTGGGAGATTGTTGCCATAAATTTTGCAAATAGTTTTGATAATTTCCACAAGGAATGTTTCATCTTGTGGCCTTTATATAGCTATTATTTCTGTAAACAAACCATCGTTGTTTAGAGGTAGAGACTATGGATTGATGATTCAGACCGGAATGAAAGTGGATGTTTGTACGGATTTAGCTTTCAATATATCATACTTTTATTTCAAGTTTTGTTCATTTCAATTTGTAATCAAATTATTGACTACTTTATATATCAAAATTTGTTACAGGTTTATGTGATGCCATTTAAATTGTGTCCATATTTGATGTCTGTTATTTTACATTACATCAATTATCCTGTTTTAATTTAATGAACAAAAGGTTAATCTTCTTTGTTAAATGAGCAGTTATGTACAAATCTTCGCAAAGGGATTTATCTTAATGTGATTATTTGTAAAATATAAAATTGTTGTTGCTGCATCCTTTACCTGTTCTGTCGTTAGCATTCAAGAGCGTTGTTGCTTCATGTTTACACGAAGTATTGGAAAATCTGGTGTGGGTTGCCTCATCGAACAATGAACGCAGATGCCTATGCACAGGACAAGTAATTTCAGATCAGTTTGTTATTTGCATTTTGATAGTCAATTAATATGAGAATTCTCTGTAGTTTAGATAGATATATAGTACATATTACTATTTTTATTGCTTAGTTAGATAGCTTTTGTTTCATTTATTTTTCATAAAAGTTATAAAAATCCAAAAATACTAGCCTTGCTGTCATAAGACAATTCACATATGATTTTGCAGATTTTGATCAAAATTTGTATTGTGTAAATAATGTATAGGTAACAGAGATTTAATCATATCAATACACTGTATATTTAATAGGTAGAACTATTATTCTATTAGTTAGTAAAACTGTAAATACATTCTAGATTGTATATATTTTTCAACAGTTGTTTGTTTTTCTTTTAGTTAGTTTCTTTAGTTTAGTTTTTTTTTACTTTTCTATGATTAGATCATCCAACGGAGCCGATAAACCCGTTGGAGTGGATTAATCCAAATGGCTTGGGTTATTTAGACAACCCTGGACCGAATCCACCCCTCCAGTTGACAAGCGGTCAATTTCGCCCGTCAACACACCCCCGATGGCCTCCCATGATGAACCAAAGAATTCAATCCCCATGGGCATATCGATTGGTTCAAGAACTTCATCCGAACCCCAAATGATTTTGGAGAAGGAAACATGGCCAATATCTCTCCTACCATCAAAGTAGACATTTCAGTCAAACCCAACATCATTGAAGACATCCTCCTCAGAGAATCATGTTCCCCAAGGGAGGTATTTACATAAAAGGATCTCTTTAAAGAGTTTCAAGAAATTTTTTCTTGGTCCTACAAAGAAATGTTAGGACTAGATTCTGCCATTGTCAAACATCACATCAACAAATAGCCTAATGTTTCTCCTATCTGATAGAAGAAGAGGGCCCTTCACCCTTTCAAATAAATGGGCATCAAGGATAAGATCGACAAGCTTCATAAAGATAATTTCATCTATTTGATTTTTTATACTTCTTGGGTATCCAACCCCATGTTTTTGAACAAAACGAAAGGCATCGTTCATGTTTTTACTGACTTTTCAAATATAAACCAAGCATGTACTAAAGACAACTTCTCGATACCATTCATTGACCAATTCACGATGCATGCATCAGGAATGGGTTCCTTTCCTTTATGGATGGGTTCTCATTGTATAATCATATCCATATCATCCATGTGGTTTAGTATAAAATGACTTTTACCACTCCTTTGGGCACCTTTTCATATCACATAATTCTTTTCAGTCTCAAAAACACTAGATTCACCTTCCAATGTGCTAAGAAATATGTCTTTCATGATCTCTCCCACCTCATATTAGCCTATTTGTATGACCTCATGACCTGATCCAAGGAGTGGTGCCAACACCTAGAAGACCTTCACACTATGTTTAAGAGGTGCCAAAAGTAAAAGATTCACTTAAACCCCCTCAAGTGTGTTTTATGTGTCACCACTGGATGTTTATTGGGTTTTAACATATCCAAATAGGGAATCATCATGGACGCCATGAAAGTCCAATACATTAGTGAGATATCCTCTCCCAATAATTTGTGCCAACTGCAAAGTCTATAAGAAAAAACCAACTTCCAATGATGCTTCATTCTTGACCATGCCACTTGCACACATGGATTATTGCATCTTTATGAAAGGAAATTCCTTTTTAATGGGATGACCAAGATCAAAAATATTTTTATTATTTTAAGGATGCTCTTTCCAAATCCCCATTAATTAGTCCCCTCAACTTCAATAAGGATTACATACTTTACATATTTTTTTTCAGATGTTTTTTGTCTTAGGAGTGTCAGTGCAACAAAGGTATCATGGTATAGAGCACATAATTTACTATGGGATAAATATTCCAATCCCCCCTCTAAATTACAATCATGAGGATAATTGATCTCTTTCCTTGATCCATGCAATCTAGAAAATGTGCTAGTATATTTTTTTGCGAACCATCAAATTAATAGAAAATTGAAACATCATGTAGTACTTACTTAGTTGGTGGCTTATCAATGATAATTTCACCTAGTGGATCATGATTATTTAGGAATTTGATCTATATTTAACCACTCCTAAGAGTAACAAGGAACTAGTCCTCACCGAGTTCATCATTGACCTTATGTTTGACACCAAGGACCCACTAGTGAATAATAGCTTTCTAGATGAACACTTGTTTCTTGTTATCATCAGGCATCCCATGGTATGATAACATGCTCACTTACCTTGACACTCAAAATTTCATACAACATATCTCTCAAGATGAAGAATCTCAGGGATGATTTTAGGGGCTAAATTTCGCTCATGGGCTAATTTTCCACGGTTTTCCCAAAAAAGGATTCGTTATTCTAAAAATGATTCACCCAAATTCTACAGGATAAAATTATTTTACCTTAAAAATCGCCAAATTTTTATACAAACTATATAAAATCCTTAGAAATTTGAATTTTTTTATAAAAATATCGCCAAACATTTATAGTTGGCATATGAAGGATTAGTAATATTTGCCAAGGTTTCTACATTTTAAAATAAATTTCCATCCTTAAAATCATCCCTGATCTTCATCACATCTGCCACCAATCCCCTGTTGATTAAGGTTGGTTGTCATTGATGTCAACTATTGGCATAGGGGCAGACCCAAGATTCACTCCAAGAGCGCACCAACAAGCCCTAGCTATTGGCCCTTTCGGCAACACCTGCGAAGATGATGTAGTCTCGCCTGAAGAAGCTATGAGGGGGTTGCAGGATAGAAATGTCTACAACCAGGGGAATATCAAGTGGATCGAGTACAACATCAACTCAATATGCATCTAACACTTATCAAGCTAGATCTATCCTGCACAACTATATATATGATCTAACATAGCAATGCAAATAACAATATAACAACGATAGAGATCAAAGCATCAATCACACACACAAAAAGAGATGTATGTGGTTCACCTTCTCTCTAGGGCTACGTCCACAAAACTATGCTTATGATATATTAAGGTAAAGCTTATAGTTCTTGTCTGCACTCTCAGCCAACAGATCTTGTTTCTTCTCTCTCTTCCTCTCCACTTCCTACACACCCAGCTGCATGAACTGATCTTCACACCCAGCTAAATATCTTACAATACCAAAAGGCTCTCAACTCAACTCTTCTTCCTCTCAATACAATGATCCCTCACACAACTATATGACTATATCAACAACAACATCATAACAACATGTACCCCCCCCGACCCAGGTCCTCTTGTGATTTATTTATACATTACAATACCTCACCAACAGCCTTAGGTTGAAACCTAGGTGTCTAAAACCCTAGGCAAACTTGACTCACTTTTCTCGGGATTTTTTGGCCTGTGTTTCCTTTATTCCCGTGCGATGCTCCAAAGCATCCAATGGTATATTTTTCCACTTGCTAAGCTATCCTCAATCCATCTTCCTTGCTTTTCTATCATCCTTTGTCTTCTCGTTCAACGACTTGATTTTCCGTACATTGCTCCATCTTTTCTTCTCCTTTCCTCACTTCGACACAGTAACAGTTACTGTGTCCTCTACAAAGCTCACTTTTTACCTTTTCTTATTTGTACTTTGCTTCCTTCCATAACCAAGGGCCAACAGGCCCCCAACAGTCACCTGTGACTCGTCCCAAGGCACTTCGGGTATGATTCCTCTGTCCATCCCTTCTTCCCTTGTGCAACCTTTTCTTCTCTGTCCGTTCATTCTTCCCTTGTGCAGACTGTCTTTTCTATGTCTAGTACCTAGTTTTAACTGCACCTGGTGCCTGGACCCTTTTTCTCATGCTTCTATGAAGAGCTGCGAGGTAGCTGGTTGTCATAGTACAACTTCCCACCAATCCTTCCTTCCACTCTCCATTCAATGTCTTCAACTACACAGCTCCTCCTTCTGTCATGTAGGCAATCTCGTATGGCCCAAGCCAATGCATTATGAACTTCCCTGGGTGTTTTATAAACTTGTTGTCATACAACAGTAGTAAGTCACCTTGCTTGAATGCCTTTTTCTTGATGTGCCTTTCATGATATGCCTTCTCTCGATCCTTCTGAACCTGTTGATGGAATCTTGCAATGAATCAATCCTCTTCCAATTCAACCAACTGTGCAAGTCTCTCGTGAAAAATGCTAGTATCATCCATGTCTGTAAATGAAACAATCCTTAAACTTGGCACCACATATTCCATCAGGACAACAACTTCAAGGCCATAAACCAACTTGAAAGTGGTATGCATTGTTAATTTATTGCAAGTGGTTCTATAAGACCAGAGTACTGTTGGTACTCTTAAATCCCATTCATCCCTATTCACACTGCAAATTTTCGTCAGTGTTGTTTCCAATATCTTGTTGAATGCTTCAACTATCCCATTTGCTTGTGGATGGTAAGGCATACTCTTATGATGGTGGACTACAAATTATTCAGTCAAGGCTTCAACTGTCTTATTGATGAAATGTCTGCCTTGATCGCTCATAAGGATTTTGGGGCATCCAAACCTGGTTATTATGTCATCAAATATAAATCGCACAGCTACAGTTGCACTACAGTCCTTGAATGTTCTTGCTTTGGCCCATCTAGTCAGGTGTTTTGTCCCAGTGACTATGTGCCTTTCTCCCATGCGCTTTCCTGGTGGGTTTATAGGTCCCATGAAGTCAATATCCCACTTGTCAAATTCTTTTAGGGTCATCTGCGACGCTAATGGAATTTCATCTCTTCGGGCTCTAGCATAATCCTTATCATAGGCTCTAGCATAATCCTTATCATTTCTGTGTAAAGTAGGCAACCAAAGGCCATCTCGCAAAACCTTCTATGCAGTTGCTTTCCCTGCATAATGTTCTCCTGCGATACCTTCATGAGCTTCAACGAGGATCAGTGGGCATTCTGCTTCCATAACACATCTTCTTAGTATCTCATCAGGTCCCATTTTGTATAACTGTCTGACGATTAGTGAAAATTTTGTAGCGCGCACTACTAAATGTTTTTCAGGGGAATTGTATACACACTTGGTGCCTTTCCTGTTGACAAGAACTGGATGATGTCTGTGAAGTGGTCATCAATCTTCCTAATGGCGAGCAGTTGTGCATCTGGTAGTGTGTCCTCTAAGCTGGTGGGTTCTTCACCATGTTCCAACCTCGACAAGTGGTCAAGGCCTTTGTTCATTCTTCCTAGCTTAACTATGATCTCAAAATCATATTCTTAAAACAACAGAAGCCATCTGCATATTTTCCCCCCCAACACTGGCTTGTTGACTAGGTACTTCAACACAGAGTGGTCTGTGAACATTTTAAAGTGTCCTCCCAATAAGTAGTGGCAAAATTTTTGTAGCACATACACCATGGCCAATCCTTCTCTCTCTATAGTGGTGTAGTTAATATTAGCTGTAGATAACTTCCTGCTAGCAAAATCTAATGGATGGTCGATCTCCCCTTCTCCAGGCTGCACCAGTTCTGCTCCTAGTGCAATAGAAGACGCACCGACATGCACATGAAACTCCTTATTCCAATCTGGGAAAACTAGAATGGGTGCAGTGACCATATTCTGTTTCAGTGTGTCGAAGCTCTGTCGGCATTCATCTGTCCAGCCAAACTGGAAATCCTTCTTCAACAGCTTCTCCATTGGTGTTGTGATTTGTGCATAGCCTTTGATAAATTTCCTGTAATAGCCAATATGTCCTAGCGCAGTGCATAGTTGTTTGACTAAAGTAGGTGGTGGAAAATCAACTATAATTGCAATCTTTGATGGATCAACCAACAATCCCTGCTTGCATACAATATGGCCTAATAGTACTCCAAATGGTGAGAAGAAGATGCACTTCTTCAAATTTAAATAAATTTGAAACTGCCTGCATTTATCCAACATTAGCCTTAGACATTAAATACGGTTTTTCAACAAACTAAACATAGTCCAGTCATCAAAATATGCTTCTAAAAATTTATGCAAAAATTCTTTGAACGCTTCGACCACCACCCTAGAAAATATAGTTGGGGCATTATTTAGTCTGAATGGAATTACTATATATTGGTAAGATCCCCATTCTATGGTAAAGGTGGTCTTGTGGCAGTCCTCCTTGGCAATCCAGATCTGATGGTATCGTGAAAATCTATATGCAAAAGAATATACCTCTTGGCCTCCCACATTGTCTAATACTTCATTAGTGAATGGTGTAGGGAAGGGGTCATATAGACAGGCGTCATTCAAATTCCTGAGGTCCACACATATCCTGATTTCTCCCATCTTCTTGTCTTGTACCACCATAAGGATGATCCATTCCAACTCTTCGAAAGGTTCAATAATCCCTGCTTCCAACATTCTGTCGAGCTCAATCTTCACTTTTCCCTTGTATTTTGGGTTTAATCTGTGGGGTATTTTCTTGACTGGATTCACATTTGGTATAAAAAGTATTCTCATCTCTACCATAGGTCCTTTGATTCCCTTCATATCAATGAACTTGGTTGGAAACAAGTCCTTATATTCGTGCAATAACTCTATAATCTTGTCAATGGTAGTAGCATCCCAATAGTCTCCGACATTGGCAATCTTCGTTGTCTCCTCTGTCCCAATATTCACATTTTTTATTTTGATGGGCTACCCAATAAATTGTAGCTCGACTCTTGGTCCTTCCACATCTCTTTGGCCTTCTGTTTCAGTGACGTTTACCTTTCTGGGATCATCATCATCAGTATTGATGTTGTAGTAACTCTGCAATTTTTGGAGAGGCCCAGTCCATTCATCTTCTTCTTGTTCCATAGGGAGGCTAGATGCCTCTTCGAATACCTCCTATCTCACAATTTGTAATTCTTGGTCTATTAAAGGATATTCACTTTCAAATAAAAAGGTGGTTATAAAATTCTGCATCATACCTTCCCAATCTGTAGTGACGATGTGCAGCTCCGCTTGAAGGTACTAGTTGATAGGGGTTGTGTCTAGTGTGTTAATGAATCTGTGCACCCATTGTTCTCAAGGGATGTCACTCCAGGCCTCTTCGCAGCTTCACACATGGTCCTTTGGGAAAATTTGACCTGTGTACCTTACTTCATAGTTTACTACCTGTGATGAGAACCACACTGTCATCAAGGTTTGGCATTGTGTCCAGTCTGTAATATTTCTTTTATGTGTTCCCCACCATATTGCTGGTGTGGCTTTCATGGACTCATCCATTGCCAATGATCATTGTTGTGTTGGTACACTTGTTTCAAAGTCTGATAGGAAGGTTTCTAATGGATTCAAACCATCAAATGTGGGTAAATTATTGACTGTTGTGCCGATTCAACAAAATTCTCTGGTTAATGTAGCACATCTTCTGGTAGACACTTCATACATTTGGTTATTCTAGTTCTCCAACACTTCTTCTGAATCTGTTGAACATGTGCTGTCACTTCGCCAACTCAGGTTCCCATCATCTATAGGGTTGATGCAATCCTATTGTCTGGCTGTTAGTTTGTAGATGTTTTCTAGTTCATATGTGTGGTCTTCCACTCTGATGGGCTCTATATATCGTTGAACCTCATCTGGATATAAGGGTGCAATGACCCTAAGGCCCTCTCTTTAAAATTTCATACATCTTTTATTTAAATCAACAACAGTAGAATTTTCAAAGGCCCAATCAATTCCTAGCAATGCAGGGTAAGGGAAACTATCATCAATAATTTCAATTACCTCAAAATCAGCAAAGGTTCTTACTCCATTGATGACCACTAGAACATTCTCTAATCGTCCAAATGGGTTGGCAGCTTGCTAATTGGCCATGCAAAGCCTGATAGGGGATTAGATCATCTTGGGTTTCCCCATAAGTTCCCACGTCTGCTTCGTCACGACATTAACCTCCGACCTTAAGTCAAGGACCACATAATCTATATCATATTATCCTATTTGATCATTCAAGTGTAAGTCTTTATTTTTCCTCCTCTTCTTTCCAATTTGATGTACTTCCCTAGTTAGTAAGGGGTCTACCTACCCTAGCTCATATTGTCTAATCAAATTCTGCAACTCTTGTACAATACTTTTATCTTGAATCAACTTAATACAAGTGCATAGAAATTCCATGGGTTTGCTTACCTCTTTTCCTTCTTTTGGTGAAGCAGAATGATCTAATGCCTGAGCCATTCTGTATTCTTTTATTTCCAGCCTTGTTTTTTTATGAGGAACCTTGATCTTCTTTGAACTCTTGCCTTGCTTCCTCAAAGATTTTCCTTTCTTTCTTTGCATAAAAAATCTGGGTCTTTTCTGCATCTTTTCTGATTCCTGAGTTTTCTGCAATCTTCTCTTTGGTAACTCTATCATGTTCTGTAGTTGTGCCTCCTTGTGTAATAACAACGACTCTAGGATCAACTCTGCAGGGTTCTGGCTTGATCAATTGTATTTGTGGGTTCTGCTGAGGTCCTCATATTTCTTGAATCTTATCTAACAACATAGGGAAATCTTCTATAACATGTTCAAAAGAATTGCAATAACTGCAAGTAGTGCAAGGGTTCTGAAAATCCCTTGCTAGATGTCTTGGCTGCACACAGTTGTATCAAATTATTTGTCCTCAGCCTTAGCCCATTCCTCCTCCTCATCCTCATCCTCTGTATCCACCATGAGGATTGATATTTCCTCTTCCTGGAGAGTTATACTGTGCATTGTTTCCTTCTTGATGCACTTCTCCTTGGATCTTGTATATGTCTATTGATATTTCATGCATAAGGTCAAAGGCCCTACAATCTCTGTCATCATGCCCTACTAACTTACAAACCATGCAATACAAGTTTGTAGGAGTTTGGACATACTTTTTCATATAATAACACTCACTGGGGCGATGTTGGTTTCTACATACTTCACACCAGAGTAGATTAACTTGCTTTAGGGGGCTCGGTGCTCCTGAGGCCAAGTACTCGTGAAAAAGGGGACAATGTTCCTTATCATGGCCTTCTGATATACATCGTACACACCAAATATCTTCTCTTTTGTCCTTCCCCTTGTCCTTCTTCATATCCTCAACTTGCAGAGATAAATTAGTCAGATGGCTCAAGATTTGGTTCATGCCTGAGCTGGATTTTCCCATAGGTGTTGATTCAAGTTTCATGGAGATTTCCAATGCTTCTTCCTGTGAAGCAATCTTCTGCTGCATTAGAGGAACTCTGATATGTGGTAGAAGAGAAACAATGAACCATTCTTTGTTCTGTTCATTTGGGATCTTAAAATTCAGTCTTCTAGTTAGGGTCTTGAATCACTGATCAAACTCCAAAGCAGGCTCAACGACCTTTTTCTTGACCTCCTTCAGATCTGTAATACATTGTGACTCCGAATTAGGTTTTTTAAACTCTGAAATTAGCACGTTCTTGATCTCATCCAATGGTTTAGGCTGCACAAGTCCTTGGACAAGCTTCATGTACCAACTTAATGTGTGATCCCTCAGTGTGGTGCTAAACTGGTTTCTTGTAACAACTTCATCAGTAATATTTGTACTCTTCCATACGACCTCACACAAGAACCAATGCTGATCAGGATCCTCATATCCATCTCCTCTAAAGATAGGGAGACTCATCTCATTTTCCATGGAGTTTCCTAGATTTCCTGTTTGAGTAGATGTTGAACTGCTAGTAATAGTACTCTGTGGATTCTGGTGATTCTGACTGTTCTGATTGCTTATCATTTCTGAAACAACATGAGGATTGATATTACTTATTTCATTTTTCTGTGTGGTTCCTTATGTTTCTAGCTCGATGAGGCAAAGTTCCTCAGCGTCTTCTTCCTCCATCCTAGTGGGTTCTGAGTGCTCTTCATCTGTCAGATCTGCCTCTTCTCCACTGTAGAAACCCTCTTCCCCATAGTTCCGCTTAAACAGGTTCTCCAGGTGAACCCCTCTGAATAATTTTCCACTGCGCGTATGTCCACCTTTTGTGTCGATGTCGTTGTTTGAATTTCAAAACATCAGCCTGTTCAGATCTAGCCAGTCTACTATGTCTTCAAGATGTGGTTTTCATGTAAGAGAATCTTATATTTTACTTCAGAAAATGCAAAATTTTCCTCTGGGTCCTTTGAAAAAGTATCTCTCAGCTTGGCTATATGATTATACTCTGTCAACAGCAAATTCGGTGATATACCCTCCAATGGTACTATAAAACCAATGATCTACTACTCTAGATATGGCGTTATCAACTCTCTTAATCCTCTGGATCAACACTGACGTCCAAACCATAGGGTGTGTAGATATGATCTCAAACTGTGTGTCAGCTAACCTAGCCAACCTCTCAAACAACTCTTGGTGGATTCCTCCAAAGAAGATCTCATGGATGTTGGTGAAAATGTATCTTTGTAGCCAATCTTCAGTACTCAACTTAGGATTTTTGTTTTGGGATTCAACAAAGTCCCTCTCTTGATCCTCTATCCACTTTTGAATCTCTTTCTTCTATGGGAACTACCTTGTGTTACACCTCAAAATTACTCACTTCGATAGTGTCGATTATGAGTGTTGTAAGTGTTGCATCTTATCTGCAAGTGTCACATCTTGACTATAAGTGTTGCAAGTGTCAAGAACAATATGCTGCCATATTTCTTATGTCATTCCCCTAATGACATCACAAAGACACTTAAGACACCTCAAAGGATAGTTTGGAAGAAGGAAAATCACTTGGCAAGAAGTACAAGCCCTTTGCCATTTGAAAAACCACAAAAAAATTGATTTTTGGAAAGGAGCGCTCCCCTACCCACTGTTAGGGAGAATTGGCGCACCCTGAGCCTCTTTAGGGAGTGTTTGAACAATCTTTTCACCCCTTTAGGGGAGATCTACCCTCTTTTGACAAAATTCTAGGTTTGTTGAGGCAAATTAGGGAAGAATCCCTCAAATCTTGAAGGTAGTTGGATTCGAGTAGATGGTCAAGGCATGATCTTAGGGGAGATCCTCAACTGAAGGAGAGGAATCCTCAACTCATCCCAAATATCTCTCAAGTGGTTGGACTCCTCCAAGGTTATATAATGAGGCCTTCTCATGGTGAAAGGCAGAATGGAGAATTGAGATTGATACCAAACTTATGATCCTGTAAGTGGTATTGGAGAATGAAGTTGGAGAATTACATCAAACTTATGATCTCATGAGTGAGATTCCATAAAAGGAATTAGTGGAGATTGATTGAGCAAAGGGGTTTGGACAAGGAGAACTGGAAGAGGCTATTGCACCTTTATTCAAAGGATTGTAAGTACTTTAACTTGTTCTCATTAATACAATCAATGCTTGGCCTGTTTATTTCAAACTTGTCCTTGCTCCATATAAGTTTGTTTGCAGTAGATAGATCTATGATTGAGCTAATATCAATAGAGTGGGAATTCTATTGTATATTTTTTTGTTTTGTAGGATCTATCAAGGAGCTCAATATCGAAGCTCAACCTATACTTTGCAAGGACAAACATCATTCATAAGGTACATATATTTCTCCTTCTCTTTCTTTCATTAGCTTGATTAGATCTAAAATAACATTAGTGTCCATGTTAAGAACCTTCTGTCTTGGACTTAGGAGTTTAGAGACCAAGAGGGAATCCACTTGTCAGCAGGGGGATTCACCTTCAACACCTTGACATTCCCTTACACAGATTCTTTTCCTGGAAACATAACCATTTGTTGGCACAAAGGGGCAGACCCAGGGTTCAATGCTCAAGAGCGCACCAACAAAACCCTAATTACTGACCCTTTCGGAAACACTTGCAAATCAAATGAAGTCTCATCCGAGGTAGCGATGAGGGGGTTGCAGGACAGAAATGTCTACAACCAGGGGAATATCAATTGGATCCAGTACAACATCAACTCAATATGCATCTAACACTTATCAAGCTAGATCTATCCTGCACAAATATAGATATGATCTAACACAAAAATGCAAATAACAATATAACAATGACAAAGATCAAAGAATCAATCACACACACACAATAAGAGATGTACATGGTTCACCCTCTCTCTAGGGCTACATCCACAGAACTGTGCTTATGATATATTAAGGTAAATCTTACAGTTCTTGGCTACACTCTCATCCAACAGATCTTTTATCTTCTCTCTCTTCCTCTCCCCTTCTTGCACACCCAGCTGCAGGAGCTGATCTTATCACCCAGCTGAAGATCTTACAATACCAGAAGGCTCTCCACTCAACTCTTCTTCCTCTCAATACAATGATCTCTCACACAACTATATGACTAGATCAATAACAACATCATAACAACATACACCCCCTTGACCCAGGTCCTCTTGGCCTTTATTTATACATTAAAATGCCTCACCGACAGCCTTAGGTTGAAACCTAGGTGTAAAAACCCTAATTACCAAAACCCTAGGTGTCTAAAACCCTAGGTCAACTTGACCTGCATTTCCTGGGCTTTGCCAACCTATCTTTCCTTTCTCCCTGCATAGTGCTCCAAAGCATCCAATGATAGCTTTTTCCACTTGCAGAGTTGTCCTCGATCCATCTTCCTTGCTTTCCTGTCATCCTTGGTATTCTCGTCCAACGACTTACTTTTCTGTACTTCGCTCCATCTTTTCTTCTCCTTTTCTCACTTCAACCCAGTAATAGTTACCGTGTCCACCATGAAGCTCATTTTTTACCTTTTCTTCTTTGTACTTCGCTTCCTTCCATAACCAAGGGCCAACATCAACCCTTGAAGAAATCCCCATA
>ML789750.1:999453-1011708 GCA_009831015.1 Picea engelmannii
ATAGATCAGAGTCAATACATGTTAATGATTGGCATCCTACTATATGTGACAACATCTAGACCAGATGTAATGCAGGAAATTGGACAGGTGGCATGATTTCAAGTAGCACCAAAGGAATCACATGTATTAGTAGTAAAGAGGATCTTCAGATATCTCAAAGGAACAAAAGAGTTTGGATTATGGTATCCAAAAGGAAAATATCTATCACTTATTTCCTACATAGATGTAGACTGGGCAGGTTGTATTTATGACCAACGAAGCACTAGTGGAGCAACATTCTACTTAGGTGAGTGTTTGGTATCATGGCTAAGAAAGAAACAATCATCAATATCTCTATCTACAGTCGAGGCAGAGTATATTGTAGTAGCATCATGTTGTACACAGGTTCTTTGGATAAAACAAACTTTGACATATATACAAGTTGAGTATGATGAGTCTATTCCAATATATTGTGATACTACAAGTTCCATTAGTATCTCAAAAAACCCGGTGATGCACTCCAAGACGAAGCACATTCCAATCAAGTATCACTTTCTATAGGAACAGGTTGCAGAAAAGAACATCAGAGTTGAGTATGTGGGCACAAAAGAACAAGTGGCAGACATATTTACAAAACTAGTTCCACGGGAAGCCTTTGAATATCTTCGCCAAAGACTTGGAGTTATTTCTACTCCAAAATGAATGCTTTTTAAATGCTTTTTGAATTCTTATCTTATATGTCTTAGATGTACACGAGGAAACACCATAAGAGAACAGTTCAGTCAGGGGGAACAGCCCTAGATGGAAATATACCTTTTCCATTGATGACAAAGGGGGAGAGATTTATCAGATGCAGAGGGAAAAGGCATGGTTCCAGGGGGAGCATGAGTGATATGATTTCAGTATTGCATCAAAGTGCCGCCATCAATGCCAAAGGGGTATATTGTTGATTAAGTTTGGTTGTCATTGATGTCAACCCTTGAAGAAATCCCCGTAGCACAAAGGTTTGAGTAATGGACCCAATATTTTTTTATGTAAATATGACTCATTATTTTTTTTCATGGTTGATAAGAAGTAAATCTAGATGAAATCCAAAGTGGTCCCCTTATGGTGAAATCCCTCACAGGAAGACACTTTGCGTAGTAAGAAAACCCATGATTAATTATGGAATAATGAGATGAAGGATAGTGAATTTGTCAGGGACACTATCCTATATGGATAGTTCTTGTCATGATGTTAGCGATATTTCTTGTTAGGGGGGATAAAATGCAAAAGGATGGGTTAAAACCCCACTGGTCCTAAGTTTTGGGTGATAGTGCGCCCATGGTAAGTAACGAGTAAGTCCGAACGACAGCGATTCGCGTGCCCGGATCAACGACGCATATGGAATTCCGGACCCCCCCTACCTTTCTACCTTTAAGCGGGGGGGGTCCGGAATCGCGGGTGCACCTCTCCAACGGTCCAGATTAGTGTGCCCGAATTAACGACGATAAAGGCAATTCTGGACCCTCCCTGCCTTTCTACCTTTAAGCGGAGGGGCGGGGGGTCCGGAATCGTGGATGGAGCTTTCTGACGGCCGAGATCTTAGCGCCCGGATCAACGGTGCTCACGCAACCCCGTCCTTCTCAACCGCTCTGTGTTTATCCAGCGTGGACCCTCTCCTGTCTTGTAATCTTCCAGAACCACCTTTCTCCTGCTGCCATGTGTCACCTACCCGCCTCCACTCTTTGGTCCACATGGTCAACCTTCATTCTCATCATCCACTTGTCGTTTGCCATGTGTCCCACTCCTTTCCACACCAGCCTCTCACCAAAAGCGAGTTCATTATCTCTCGTCTTCCCCCCTTCTGCCTGATGTCTTCCACCGTGAACCATCCTCTGTCACCCTTCCCACACCTCGCCACTTCTCCCACGCCCTCATAATCTGACGCCAACACTCCTATCATGTGCCCCATTCTCCGCGCTGGCCTCCATGCCTACCCATTAAGCCATTCGGTTATTCCAAATAACAGTGCAAGGAGTCTACCACGTCCCAAAGTGCTGAGTTGGCTAGATCATCCTCAATCCCAAGAAAGCAGTTATTGAAGTGGTTGGTGGTGGTTAGACATTGTCTCCTCTATAATGGGGAAGTCTTGCAATGAATTAAAGGCACGTCGAGTCGCCGATAAAATTGTCCGAAGTTCGATCACGTCTACCATAAGTTGCGTGACCATTCAGAGATTGCAGGTGATTAACTGTTAGAAGCCATGCAGACGCAAAGCTTTCAATGCTACGTCTCAATTTTGTAGTTTTTGCTAGTTTGAGTATATGTAGGCGTTTTCGCCATTTTTTGTATCTATCGATGGTAGAGCTGAGCTCCCGACTGTAAGGTTTCAACAAACATTCTGGTTTCCTGGTTATGTATCTGTGTTTGAGACTTCTTGGTTTATGACAAACAGTTCTTCTTTTCCACCTATGTTTCATCTCATGCCAGAGAGTTCACAGTTGAAGGATTTGTGTGGATTGTTGCAATTTTGTTATGATAAAGGATTTGTTGTGACATTATTGTATTCTCTGGTATCTGTGTTTGAATGTAAAAGGATTTTGCGTTCAAATTCTTTCCTCTCCAGTTTGTTACAAACCGGATGTTTATGATAGACTTTCGCACCCTTCCCATGCAAGTATTCCCCCTACTCACCTTTTATTACAACTCATTGCTTGAATTTTATCAAGACCTCATTCGTCCATGCATGCCTGGCCTAGTTTCTGAGTTGAGACGATATTGTTCTGAGTTTTCCTCCATTTGATCACCCCTTTAAACAAATTGTGACATTAAACTGATGGGCATTGGGCTCTGCTCCTGCAAGCAATCCAGGAGTGACCTCCAGCTCCAACATTTCTAGCGTCGTTGCCGGGGACGAAGTTGAATATTTTCCCGAGGATTGAACGACAAAGATTAAACTGATTCTGAAGGTGCATCAGATATCATAACTTGAAGATTGCTACTGTGCACCTGGCGATTCCATTGTGACAACTACACTGCGGCAAACCCGTTGAATTAGTTGTGGCTTCCGGCGGCAGACACACGCGGTCCCATCCACAACTGCCTCTGGCTGCTACTGAAGAAAATCCAGAGGTGATTCTCAGAAAAGGAAAGGATCCTCAAGGAGAAAGCTTTGCCTCTGAATCAGGTATTTCCCCTCCTCCTTCTGTAAAAACTCCATTTTCTTATTCTCAGCTTCCTAGTCGTCCTTCCTCTGAGGTTTCCCATTTTCTGAATTTCGGGAGTGTTCCTACTGAGTTTTCTCCTCCTGGTCTAGTATCAGAGGAAGAGACCCTTGTCACTCCCCCTTCCCTGGAATTTGTGCCTCAATTCAGACCTCAGGCCTCGGAAGTTTTCACTACTCCTCCTTTTATTGCCACTACTGCACGGAGAAAATCATCTGCACATTCAGGTCCATTAGACCTCTCTCTTTTCTTCCCGCCGTCTCCTTCGAGAACCTCCTTTTCGTCATCCCCCGTTCCCACTCCTTCTCCTCCAAGTTCTCCTCCACCTAATATCCCTATGGCTGGTGCTAATCCCCCTCTGAATAGAATGTATGCCATAGTCGTGGCTAGATATGATCCCTTAATCCTACCTCATCCCATGAACCCTCTCCCTGCTAGAGACTACTTGAAATACATGCCCAAGTTCACTGGGGAAGGGGACATAACTGCAAAAGAGCACTTGGATGCTTTCTATAGTTATGCAGACAACTTAAACATTGAAAATGAAGATGTCTGGATGAGAGTCTTCGTCCAGAGCCTGGATGGCGAGGTGAGGAAATAGTTCAGGGGATTGGCCCCTGGATCTATTGTTGGAATTGAAGCCCTGGACAATGTCTTCCTGAGGCAGTGGGGGGATAGGAAAGATTACATATATTACATGTTATAGTTTGGGTCTCTGAAGAAGATGGAAGGAGAGTTTGTCTCTGACTTCTCCAAAAGATTTAATAAAATGTACAACAAGATTCCTGTAGAGATAAAACCCTCAGAGGCATCTGCCCAAATTTCCTATGCTGGTGCATTTGACCCCGATTTCTGTCTTTTATTAAGAGAAATAAGAGCTACCTCCTTAGCTCAAATGCAAGATGCAGCTATAGAAGTGGAATCCAACATATTAGCAGCTAACAGACTGAGGAACAGGGCCGACACAGACAAAATAAAGGGAAATTTAGAAGCCTCAACTTTCGGCCCATCGCTGCCTCACCCTCAAGTAAATGAGCTGACCCAGGTGATGAAATTTTTGAAAGAAGAAATGGAGAGATTAAAAGTGGAAAGGAAACAAATGAACAAGGGCCTTTAGAGCACCAAGAACAGAGCAGGTTTCAGAAGGCCAAACAATTTCCCTTCTCTAACTATGCACAGAGAGAAGGAAAGAGATAGAGACGACCAAAGAATTCAGGCTCCCTTTCAGAACAATTTTGTGGCTGATGAAGAAGAAAGAGAAGCAGACGAGCCTGAGCCTAAAATCCACTATTTGGAAGTCACTCCCCCTTTCCCTCATCTAACCCAGACAACATACGAGGAGTCTCTTATGAATAGTCAACTAAATGAATTAAGCAAGGGAGACAAGGTTAGCGGTGGTCGAGGCAGGTATAACCTGAGATCTGACAAGAAGGTAGCAACACCCGATGTTCCAGAGTAGTCCACTAGAGCAGAGAAGCCTGCTGATGAGGTAGCAGGCAGTCACAGAGGTAAGAAGGCCCAACCCCTCTCTCCCATTGTCCAAAATCATGCCCCTGAAATTAGAGAAATTCCAAATCTTGTATCTTCCTTTAATTCCGAGCATGAGATCCAAAAGATCAGAATCCATGTGCCCCTCACCGAGCTAATTAAACATGGTGAATTCAAAAAACATTTCTCTGACCTTTTGAAATCTGAAGCCTCAGGCCCTTCCACAGACTTCATAAACCTCCAAGATGAAAAGCCAGCAGTTGTCCTAGGCCCCATGGTAGAAGACAAAGATAACTCATCCCCTCCCTTCTACACCTCCCTGAACATACATGACAAAGTACTGCACAACTGTTTGATGGATTCAGGGGCCTCTCACAACCTGATGCCCAAAACTGTCATGGAAGAATTAGGACTGGATGTCACTCGAGCCTATCATGACCTCTATTCTTTTGACTCCAGGAGAGTGCAATGCTTGGGGGTTATCAAGGACCTGGTAGTCTCTTTGTTTCAGCTTCCCATGAAAAGTATGGTCATGGATATTGTGGTAGCTGATGTTCCCCCCAAGTTTGGCATGGTGTTGTCAAGGTCTTGGATTAAGAGACTTGGAGGGACATTACAGATGGACCTCACATATGCCACCATTCCATTCTTTGGAGGAGAACATAGGAGATTATACAAAGAAGCCCAGCTAGCCTACATTGTCAGCGATGAAGCAATCCCCACTAATCACCCCATATTTTCACTTGACACTGGCTTAGGGTCTATCTTGTTACAGGTCACTGAGACTCCTGAGGCCCCTTTGAAAATCAGAAAGAAGCCCATCCTTAATTAGGGAATGCCTCCTCCAACCACCTCTGTTTGGAAGATGTTCTTTGACGGAGCTTCTTCTAGTATAGGTGCAAGTGCCGGAGTGGTATTCAAATCCCCTTCTCAAGAGACCATATCTCTGTCATACAAGCTGGAATTTGAAGTCACCAACAACGTGGAAGAGTATGAAGCCCTGGTTCTGGGATTAAGAGATGCAAAAGAAATGGGAATTAGGGAGATGGTTGTATTCGAAGATGCAGAATTGATAGTCCAGCAAGTCAAAAACGTCTACCAGGCCAAGCACCCTCGTCTCAATAATTACAGGAATGAGATATGGGATCTAATTAACAGTTTCTTCCTGGCTTTCAACATCTCTTTCATTCCAAGGGAAGAAAATGCTCTAGCCGACTTTTTAGCTTTCACGGCTAGTTTGCTCGAAGTTCTTGTGCTGCCCACTGTCAAGTCTGATGTCGAAATAAGATATAGACCCTCTGTACCGGACAATGTCAGACATTGGAAGGTATTTGAAGATGATCAGGAGATCGAGAAATTTATCCAATCCGTTGATGACTTTTCTGCGTCACACATAGATGAGGATCCTGACGTGGAAGGTGACCATCACCCTGAGGAGTTTTTGAATGAAATTGCTAACCACCAGATTATTCAACTACCGAGCAATCACATACCAAGAGGTCTGATCCCATTAGAAATATTGTTCGAGGAAAATGATGTGGCAGTAAGGGGAAGAATATCAGGTGATGATGCTGATACAACGAAGTGCAACATAGGCCCATTAGAGGACCCTAAGTTTGTCAAAATGTCAAAAATTTTGACCGAAGAGCAGAAGGCCGAATATACTGAGTTGTTGAGGGAGTTTGATGATGTGTTCGCATGGACCTACGAAGACCTCAAGACATTTGACACATCAGTCATTGAACACAAGATCCCACTGAAAGTAGAGGCTAGGCCGTTCAAGCAAAAGCTGAGACAGATAAATCCCATGCTGTTACCTGTCATGGAGAGAGAGGTGAAGAAGCTGTTGGATGCCCAAATCATTGTCCCCTTGATATACTCCGACTGGGTAGCCAATTTGGTCCCAGTAAGGAATAAGAATGGAGAAATCAGACTCTGTGTCGATTTCAGGAACCTGAACAAGAGCTCAAGGAAAGACAATTATCCCCTGCCCAACATGGAACACATATTGCAGAAGGTCACTGGTGCGTCTAGGATATCCATGATCGATGGTTTTTCAGGCTACAATCAAATATCAGTCATGCCTGAGGACAGAGAAAAGATAGCCTTCACCACTCCTTGGGGCACATTCATGTATGCCAAAATGCCATTTGGATTAATGAACGCAGGAGCCACATTCCAGTGAGACATGGACATAGCCTTCATCGGGGAAAAAGATAAGTTTGTGGTGATTTACCTAGATGACATAACAGTCTTTTCCAAGACTGATAAAGAGCATCGCTGCCATCTAAGGAGAGTTTTTCGAAGTGTCGCAGGTTTGGCCTTTCCCTGAATCCCAAGAAATCATTATTTTCTATGCAAGAAGGGAAACTATTAGGCCATATAGTGTCAGCAGAGGGAGTAAGGATTGATCCTGACAGGGTAGAAGCAATTCAGACCCTGTCACTTCCCAGATCCAAGAAGGAAGTTCAGGCCTTCTTGGGGAGGATAAATTTCCTGAGGAGGTTTGTTTCAAATTTTGTTGAGCTGGTGAAACACATCACAGCCATGCTCAGGAAGGGGAATGAAGTAAAATGGACTACTGAACCTAGGGAATCTTTTGCCCAAATAAAGAAGGCATTGACTGAGGCTCCTGTGTTAATCAATCTTGATTATTCCAAAGATTTTATGATATTTTCTTTTGCTTCTTGTGATACAGTAGCGGCAGTTTTGTTGCAGAAAAATGGTCAAGGACGAGAACAACCTGTTGCTTTCTTTAGCAAAGCACTAAGGGATGCAGAGCTCCGGTACGAGATAATGGAGAAGTAGGCTTATTCCTTGGTGAAAGCTCTCAAAGCTTTCAGAGTCTATGTCTTGCATTCAAAGATCACTGCATATGTCCCTTCAACTTCTGTGAAGGACATTCTTGTACAGCTTGACATAGATGGAAAAAGAGGTAAATGGATTGCCAAGATCCTAGAGTTTGATCTCGAGATTAAGCCCACCAAGTTGATAAAGGGGTAAGGATTAGCCAAGTTGTTGGCTGAATCAAATTGCAGGGCCTTGGGAATCAATTTCATCAATGAGCAAGCTGAGTCATCCAACATGGGTTCCCAAAGCACTGTGCCACTAGCGACATGCACCTGGTACAAGGATATCTTTTATTTTCTGCAAGAATTAAGGCCTCCTGATGGGATGGAAAAAAGCAAGGCAAGAGCTTTAAAGCTCAAAGCGGTCAGATATTGCCTCCTTGACCAAGATTTGTACTGGAAAGACCCCCTGGGGGTATTACTAAGGTGTCTGGACCCACAGTAGGCCCAGAAGGTTATATTCGACTTCCATAGCGGTCTCTGTGGAGGTCATCATTTTTGGAAGACCACAACTCACAAGATCCTCTGAGCTGGGTATTACTGGCCCACCTTATTTCCCGATGTTTGCAGGGAAATCATAGCTTGCGTTAAATTCCATAAATTCTCAGGAAAGCATCAACTCAAATCTTTGCCATTAAAGCCTGTAGTAGTTTCAGCACCCTTTCAGCAGTGGGGATTGGACTTCATCGGGGAAATTCATCCTCCCTCAAGTGGCCAGCACAGATGGATTCTGAATGCAACCGACTACTTCACCAAATGGATAGAAGTTGTCCCCACTAGAAGCACTTCTCACAAAGTGATTATCATCTTCCTGGAAGATATTATATCCAGATTTGGTTGCCCCAGCAGAATCGTCACTGATAATGCCTCTCCCTTTCAGTATGAGCCTCTGGTCAAATTCTGTGAACAGTTCCATATTGCACTGATTCACTCTACTCCCTACTATCCTCAAGGAAACAGACTGGAAAAGTCCTCCAATAAAAGCCTAATCAATCTCATCAAGAAGCTACTGAAGGACAATAAAAGGGCCTGGGACTCAAAGCTCAAATTTTCTCTTTGGGCTGATCGGGTGACAACCAAGCAATCCCTGGGCCTCTCACCCTTCCAACTTGTTTATGGAATAGAGGTCATTTTCCCCACTCAGCTCGCCCTACCTGTGGAAAATATCCTCTAGGACTTTGAAGGAGAGCCCAACCATGTGCTCAGAAGGATTCATCAGATGGTGGAAGTACAACAGATCAGAGAGCAGGTCATGGACAGAGCCTACAATCATCAACAGAAGATCAAGCAGGCTTTTGACAGGAAGAGCAAAAAGGAAGGATTCCAGCAGGGTGATCTGGTACTCAAATGGGATGCACCCAGGCAGGAAAAGGGAAAACACACTAAATTTGATGCCCTCTGGTTCGGGCCTTTCAAGATCCTTGAAGTATTTTCAAACAACACTTACAGGTTGCAGGATCTGGAAGGAAATGAAGTTTTTAGTGGCCCAGTCAATGGGCATTTCTTAAAAAAATGTTTTCTGTGAGTCGTAGTCGGCTCTTCTTGTTTTGTTTTGTAAATATTTTTTCTGTTTTTCAGACTAATAAATGACTCCATAGCCCAACAACAAAGGCACTGAATCTGCAAAAGAGTTCTTAGAGCATCACAGGGACGACTCTATCCCCCATGGAGCCAAATGTTAGCGATATTTCTTGTAAGGGGGGCTAGAATGCAAAAGGATGGGTTAAAAAACCACTGGTCCTAAGTTTTGGGTGATAATGCGCCCATGGTAAGTAACGAGCAAGTTCGAACGATAGCGATTCACGCGCCCGAATCAATGACGCATATGGAATTTAGGAGCCCCCCTGCCTTTCTACCTTTAAGCGGGGGGGGTCCGGAATCGTAGGCGCACCTCTCCAACGGTCCAAATCAACGCGCCTGGATTAATGGCGATAAAGGAAATTCCGGACCCCCCCTTCCTTTCTACCTTTAAGCGGAGGGGGGTGGTCCGGAATCGTGGATGCAGCTTTTCGACGGCGGAGATCTTAGTGCCCGGATCAACGGCGCTCACGCAACCCCGTTCTTCTCAGTCGCTCTGTGTTTAGCCAGCGTGGGCCCTTCTCCCATATTGTCATCTTCCAAAACCACCTTTCTCCTGCTGCCGTGTGTCACCCACCCACCTCCACTATTTGGTCCGCATGGTCAACCTTCCTTCTCATCATCCACTTGTCATTTGCCATGTGTCCCACTCCTTTCCACATTAGCCTCTCACCAAAAGCGAGTTCATTATCTCTCGTCTTCCCCCTTCCACCTGATGTCTTCCACCATGAATCGTCCTCTGTCACCCTTCCCACACCTCGCCACTTCTCCCACGCCCTCATAATCCGACGCCATCACTCCTATCATGTGCCCCATTCTCCACGCTGGCCTCCATGCCTACCCATTAAGCCATTCGGTTATTCCAGATGACAGTGTGAGGAGTCTGCCACATCCCAAAGTGCTGAGTTGGCCAGATCATCCTCAATCCCAAGAAAGTAGTTATTTAAGCGGTTGGTGGTGGTTATACATCATCTCTGCCATAATGGGGAAGTCCTGCAATGAATTAAAGGCACGTCGAGTCGCCGATAAAACTGTCAGAAGTTTGATCGCGTCTGCCATAAGTTGCACGACCATTCAGAGATTGCAGGTGATTAACTGTCAGAAGCCATGCAGACACAAAGCTTTCAATGCTACGTCTCGATTTTGTAGTTGTTGCTAGTTTGAGTATATGTAGGCGTTTTCTCCATTTTTTGTATCTATCGATGGTAGAGCTGAGCTCCCGACTGTAAGGTTTCAACAAACATTCTGGTTTCCTGGTTATGTATCTGTGTTTGAGACTTCTTGGTTTATGACAAACAATTATTCTTTTCCACCTATGTTTCATCTCATGCCAGAGAGTTCACAGTTGAAGGATTCGTGTGGATTGTTGCGATTTTGTTATGATAAAGGATTTGTTGTGACATTATTGTATCCTCGGGTATCTGTGTTTGAATGTAAAAGGATTTTGCGTTCGAATGCTTTCCTCTCCAGTCTGTTACAAACCAGATGTTTATGATAGACTTTCGCACCCTTCCCACGCAAGTCTTCCCCCTACTCACCCTTTATTACAACTCATTGCTTGAAGTTTATCAAGACCTCATTCGTCCATGCATGTTTGGCCTAGTTTCTGAGTTGAGATGATATTGTTCTGAGTTTTCCTCCATTTGATCACCCCTTTAAAAAAATCGTGACATTAAACTGATGGGCATCGGGCTCTGCTCCTGCAAGAAATCCAGGAGTGACCTCCCGCTCCAACACATGCCATTTTTGGTGGTATGTAGAATGTCACATAACTCCTCACGGTTAGAGAGTTATGATCATGTGAAGTTGGAGAACCCAGGTTTGGGTAATGGACCCAAGTTTGTTTGATGGATAACAGTATGAGTTTTGATATATTTGAAGGTAATACTATTCTATATGGATAGTACATGTCATTTTATTTCTGGTGGTATGTGGAAAGTCACATAAATCCTCATGGTTTGAGATTTATGGCCTTACAAAGTTGGAAGACCCTCATATGTCATCTAGAAGCCCCAAAAGGTCAAAGTAGTCAAAATGGTTTAAGAGATTTTAAAAGGTAAATAATAAAGTGAAGTGAGGAGTGTATTATAATTAAAAGTGAATAAAAAATAAATTATTTCAATAATAAATTTAATGGATAAATTAGAAGTGGGTTAGCCCTAAAATAAGAAAAGTGGGCCAAGTGACCTAAAAGATGTTTTTAAGGAAGCTACTTGAAGAGTATAAATAAGAGGCAAGGCTCTCTCAGTTTAAATAAACTTGAGAATATTGAATATATATAGGTGTCTGAGGTAACCAAGGATATCTAAGACAAATTTAAGAGGGAAGGTGAAGAAAAGAAGGCCGAAATGCAAGGAAGGATAAATTCTTTTGATTGTGTTTTATAAGGTATGTTATTTACAGGCCATCTCACGATTTTCGCTATAACTTTTTTTCTATAATGATTCAGATTGTGAAATTTCTATTCCATTGAGAAAACATACCCAAGTATCTATGGTAAAAAATTCATCTTGTGGGTCATTGTATTTTGGGAGTTACACTCCCTGGACAATAGGGTTTGTGGCTAGTCCTGAAACTAGTCAAAAACAAGGATTTTGGGTAAAAATATCATAAATTTGTCATAACAGATCCAAATTAAGTGAGACTAAATGTGTTTGTTAGGGTACACTATTTAGTATGTTGTGTAACATTTTTATATCAATTAAATGAATATTTCATGTGGGGAAAACTATACAAGGTTGCTCTCTAGAATAATCCAAAATTCAGCAAGGTATGCCATTTTTGCTATAACTCATTTTCTGAGAGATTCCAAGTAGTGACATATGGAGGAATTGCATAAAACACATTGAAGAAAATTTTATATCAGTTTCATATATTTATACATTACAGGTTCAAAGTTATGATTACTTCAATTTAGGGTTGTTGACTAATCCAAAACTAGGCATGTGAGACTAAATAAAAGTTTGATGAAAATGCTAGTCTCTTGTTGTTAAAGTTAAGGAAGGTTTGCATGAATGTGATCATATACACTAGGTCTATTACAGAGCTACAAATCAGATTTCGATGATGAAATTGATGAGAGATTTTGGTTGAGGTACATGTTGAGTACATGGTTGAGATAAATAGTTGATGAGTTGGCACATACATGAGGTGTA
>ML789750.1:1032524-1045389 GCA_009831015.1 Picea engelmannii
AAATCTGATTTGTAGCTCTGTAATAGACCTAGTGTATATGATCACATTCCTGCAAACCTTCCTTAACTTTAACAACAAGAGACTAGCATTTTCATCAAACTTTTATTTAGTCTCACATGCCTAGTTTTGGATTAGTCAACAACCCTAAATTGAAGTAATCATAAATTTGAACCTGTAATGTATAAATATATGAAACTGATATAAAATTTTCTTCAATGTGTTTTATGCAATTCCTCCATATGTCACTACTTGGAATCTCTCAGAAAATGAGTTATAGCAAAAATGGCACACCTTGCTGAATTTTGGATTATTCTAGAGAGCAACCTTGTATAGTTTGCCCCACATGAAATATTCATTTAATTGATATAAAAATGTTACACAACATACTAAATATTGTACCCTAACAAACACATTTAGTCTCACTTAATTTGGATCTGTTATGACAAATTTATGATATTTTTACCCAAAATCCTTGTTTTTGACTAGTTTCAGGACTAGCCACAAACCCTATTGTCCAGGGAGTGTAACTCCCAAAATACAATGACCCACAAGATGAATTTTTTACCATAGATACTTGGGTATGTTTTCTCAATGGAATAGAAATTTCACAATCTGAATCATTATAGAAAAAAAGTTATAGCGAAAATCGTGAGATGGCCTGTAAATAACATACCTTATAAAACACAATCAAAAGAATTTATCCTTCCTTGCATTTCGGCCTTCTTTTCTTCACCTTCCCTCTTAAATTTGTCTTAGATATCCTTGGTTACCTCAGACACCTATATATATTCAATATTCTCAAGTTTATTTAAACTGAGAGAGCCTTGCCTCTTATTTATACTCTCCAAGTAGCTTCCTTAAAAACATCTTTTAGGTCACTTGGCCCACTTTTCTTATTTTAGGGCTAACCCACTTCTAATTTATCCATTAAATTTATTATTGAAATAATTTATTTTGTATTCACTTTTAATTATAATACACTCCTCACTTCACTTTATTATTTACCTTTTAAAATCTCTTAAACCATTTTGACTACTTTGACCTTTTGGGGCTTCTAGATGACATATGAGGGTCTTCCAACTTCGTAAGGCCATAAATCTCAAACCATGAGGATTTATGTGACTTTCCACATACCACCAGAAATAAAATGACATGTACTATCCATATAGAATAGTATTACCTTCAAATATATCAAAACTCATATTGTTATCCATCAAACAAACTTGGGTCCATTACCCAAACCTGGGTTCTCCAACTTCACATGATCATAACTCTCTAACTGTGAGGAGTTATGTGACGTTCTACATACCACCAAAAATGGCATGTGTTGGAGCGGGAGGTCACTCCTGGATTTCTTGCAGGAGCAGAGCCCGATGCCCATCAGTTTAATGTCACGATTTGTTTAAAGGGGTGATCAAATGGAGGAAAACTCAGAACAATATCGTCTCAACTCAGAAACTAGGCCAAACATGCATGGACGAATGAGGTCTTGATAAACTTCAAGCAATGAGTTGTAATAAAGGGTGAGTAGGGGGAAGACTTGCGTGGGAAGGGTGCGAAAGCCTATCATAAACATCTGGTTTGTAACAGACTGGAGAGGAAAGCATTCGAACGCAAAATAATTTTACATTCAAACACAGATACCAGAGGATACAATAATGTCACAACAAATCCTTTATCATAAAAAAATCGCAACAATCCACACGAATCCTTCAACTGTGAACTCTCTGGCATGAGATGAAACATAGGTGGAAAAGAATAATTTTTTGTCATAAACCAAGAAGTCTCAAACACAGATACATAACCAGGAAACCAGAATGTTTGTTGAAACCTTACAGTCGGGAGCTCAGCTCTACCATCGATAGATACAAAAAATGGCGAAAATGCCTACATATACTCAAACTAGCAACAACTACAAAATCGAGACGTAGCATTGAAATCTTTGTGTCTGCATGGCTTCTGATAGTTAATCACCTGCAATCTCTGAATGGTCGTGCAACTTATGGCAGACGCGATCGAACTTCTGACAGTTTTATCGGCGACTCGACGTGCCTTTAATTCATTGCAGGACTTCCCCATTATGGCAGAGACGATGTATAACCACCACCAACCTCTTAAATAACTGCTTTCTTGGGATTTAGGATGATCTGGCCAACTCAGCACTTTGGGATGTGGCAGACTCCTCGCACTGTCATCTGGAATAACCGAATGGCTTAATGGGTAGGCATGGAGGCCAGTGTGGAGAATGGGGCACATGATAGGAGTGATGGCGTCGGATTATGAGGGCGTGGGAGAAGTGGCGAGGTGTGGGAAGGGTGACAGAGGACGGTTCATGGCGGAAGACATCAGGTGGAAGGGGGAAGACGAGAGATAATGAACTCTCTTTTGGTGAGAGGCTAATGTGGAAAGGAGTGGGACACATGGAAAACGACAAGTGGATGATGAGAAGGAAGGCTGACCATTCAGACCAAAGAGTGGAGGTGGGTGGGTGACACACGGCAGCAGGAGAAAGGTGGTTTTGGAAGATGACAAGATGGGAGAAGGTCCCACGCTGGCTAAACACAGAGCGGCTGAGAAGAATGGGGTTGCGTGAGCGCCGTTGATCCGGGCACTAAGATCTCCACCGTCGGAAAGCTGCATCCACGATTCCGGACCCCCCCCCTCCGCTTAAAGGTAGAAAGGAAGGGGGGGTCCGGAATTTCCTTTATCGCCGTTAATCCGGGCGCGTTGATCTGGACCGTTGGAGAGGTGCGCCCGCGATTCCGGACCCCCCCCCGCTTAAAGGTAGAAAGGCAGGGGGGCTCCGAAATTCCATATGCGCCGTTGATTCGGGCGCGTGAATCGCTGTCGTTCGAACTTGCTCGTTACTTACCATGGGCGCATTATCACCCAAAACTTAGGACCAGTGGGTTTTTAACCCATCCTTTTGCATTCTATCCCCCCTTACAAGAAATATCGCTAACATTTGGCTCCATGGGGGATAGAGTCGTCCCTGTGATTCTCTAAGAACTCTTTTGCAGATTCAGTGCCTTTGTTGTTGGGCTATGGAGTCATTTATTAGTCCGAAAAACAGAAACAATATTTACAAAACAAAACAAGAAGAGCCGACTACGGCTCACAGAAAACATTATTTTATGAAATGCCCATTGACTGGGCCACTAAAAACTTCATTTCCTTCCAGATCCTGCAACCTGTAAGTGTTGTTTGAAAATACTTCAAGGATATTGAAAGGCCCGAACCAGAGGGCATCAAATTTAGTTTTTTTTCCCTTTTCCTACCTGGGTGCATCCCATTTGAGTACCAGATCACCCTGCTGGAATCCTTCCTTTTTGCTCTTCCTGTCAAAAGCCTGCTTGATCTTCTATTGATGATTGTAGGCTCTGTCCATGACCTGCTCTCTGATCTGCTATACTTCCACCATCTGATGAATCCTTCTGAGAACATGGTTGGGCTCTCCTTCAAAGTCCTAGAGGATATTTGCCACAGGTAGGGCGAGCTGAGTGGGGAAAATGACCTCTATTCCATAAACAAGTTGGAAGGGTGAGAGGCCCAGGGATTTCTTGGTTGTCACCCGATCAGCCCAAAGAGAAAATTTGAGCTTTGAGTCCCAGGCCCTTTTATTGTCCTTCAGTAGCTTCTTGATGAGCTTGATTAGGCTTTTATTGGAGGACTCTGCCAGTCTGTTTCCTTGAGGATAGTAGGGAGTAGAGTGAATCAGTGCAATCTGGAAGTGTTCACAGAATTTGACCAGAGGCTCAGACTGAAAGGGAGAGGCATTATCAGTGACGATTCTGCTGGGGCAACCAAATCTGGATATAATATCTTCCAGGAAGCTGATAATCACTTTGTGAGAAGTGCTTCTAGTGGGGACAACTTCTATCCATTTGGTGAAGTAGTCGGTTGCATTCAGAATCCATATGTGCTGGCCACTTGAGGGAGGATGAATTTCCCTGATGAAGTCCAATCCCCACTGCTGAAAGGGTGCTGAAACTACTATAGGCTTTAATGGAAAAGATTTGAGTTGATGCTTTCCTGAGAATTTCTGGAATTTAACGCAAGCTATGATTTCCCTGCAAACATCGGGAAATAAGGTGGGCTAGTAATACCCAGCTCAGAGGATCTTGTGAGCTGTGGTCTTCCAAAAATGATGACCTCCACAGAGACCGCTATGGAAGTCGAATATAACCTTCTGGGCCTACTGTGGGTCCAGACACCTTAGTAATACCCCCAGGGGGTCTTTCCAGTACAAAGCTTGGTCAAGGAGGCAATATCTGACCGCTTTGAGCTTTAAAGCTCTTGCCTTTCTTTTTTCCATCCCATCAGGAGGCCTTAATTCTTGCAGAAAATACAAGATATCCTTGTACCAGGTGCATGTCGCTAGTGGCACAGTGCTTTGGGAACCCCTGTTGGATGACTCAGCTTGCTCATTGATGAAATTGATTCCCAAGGCCCTGCAATTTGATTCAGCCAACAACTTGGCTAATCCTTACCCCTTTATCAACTTGGTGGGCTTAATCTCGAGATCAAACTCTAGGATCTTGGCGATCCATTTACCTCTTTTTCCATCTATGTCAGGCTGTACAAGAATGTCCTTCACAGAAGTTGAAGGGACATATGCAGTGATCTTTGAATGCAAGACATAGACTCTGAAAGCTTTGAGAGCTTTCACCAAGGCATAAGCTTGCTTCTCCATGATCTCGTACCGGAGCTCTGCATCCCTTAGTGCTTTGCTAAAGAAAGCAACAGGTTGTTCTCGTCCTTGAACATTTTTCTGCAACAAAACTGCTGCTACTGTATCACAAGAAGAAAAAGAAAATATCATAAAATCTTTGGAATAATCAAGATTGATTAACACAGGAGCCTCAGTCAATGCCTTCTTTATTTGGGCAAAAGATTCCCTAGGTTCAGTATTCCATTTTACTTCATTCCCCTTCCTGAGCATGGCTATGATGTGTTTCACCATCTCAGCAAAATTTGAAACAAGCCTCCTCAGGAAATTTATCCTCCCCAAGAAGGCCTGAACTTCCTTCTTGGATCTGGGAAGTGACAGGGTCTGAATTGCTTCTACCCTGTCAGGATCAATCCTTACTCCCTCTGCTGACACTATATGGCCTAATAGTTTCCCTTCTTGCATAGAAAATAATGATTTCTTGGGATTCAGGGAAAGGCCAAACCTGCGACACTTCGAAAAACTCTCCTTAGATGGCAGCGATGCTCTTTATCAGTCTTGGAAAAGACTGTTATGTCATCTAGGTAAATCACCACAAACTTATCTTTTTCCCCGATGAAGGCTATGTCCATGTCTCACTGGAATGTGGCTCCTGCGTTCATTAATCCAAATGGCATTTTGGCATACATGAATGTGCCCCAAGGAGTGGTGAAGGCTATCTTTTCTCTGTCCTCAGGCATGACTGATATTTGATTGTAGCCTGAAAAACCATCGATCATGGATATCCTAGACGCACCAGTGACCTTCTGCAATATGTGTTCCATGTTGGGCAGGGGATAATTGTCTTTCCTTGAGCTCTTGTTCAGGTTCCTGAAATCGACACAGAGTCTGATTTCTCCATTCTTATTCCTTACTGGGACCAAATTGGCTACCCAGTCGGAGTATATCAAGGGGACAATGATTTGGGCATCCAACAGCTTCTTCACCTCTCTCTCCATGACAGGTAACAGCATGGGATTTATCTGTCTCAGCTTTTGCTTGAACGGCCTAGCCTCTACTTTCAGTGGGATCTTGTGTTCAATGACTGATGTGTCAAATGTCTTGAGGTCTTCGTAGGTCCATGCGAACACATCATCAAACTCCCTCAACAACTCAGTATATTCGGCCTTCTGCTCTTCGGTCAAAATTTTTGACATTTTGACAAACTTAGGGTCCTCTAATGGGCCTATGTTGCACTTCGTTGTATCAGCATCATCACCTGATATTCTTCCCCTTACTGCCACATCATTTTCCTCGAACAATATTTCTAATGGGATCAGACCTCTTGGTATGTGATTGCTCGGTAGTTGAATAATCTGGTGGTTAGCAATTTCATTCAAAAACTCCTCAGGGTGATGGTCACCTTCCACGTCAGGATCCTCATCTATGTGTGACGCAGAAAAGTCATCAACGGATTGGATAAATTTCTCGATCTCCTGATCATCTTCAAATACCTTCCAATGTCTGACATTGTCCGGTACAGAGGGTCTATATCTTATTTCGACATCAGACTTGACAGTGGGCAGCACAAGAACTTCGAGCAAACTAGCCGTGAAAGCTAAAAAGTCGGCTAGAGCATTTTCTTCCCTTGGAATGAAAGAGATGTTGAAAGCCAGGAAGAAACTGTTAATTAGATCCCATATCTCATTCCTGTAATTATTGAGACGAGGGTGCTTGGCCTGGTAGACGTTTTTGACTTGCTGGACTATCAATTCTGCATCTTCGAATACAACCATCTCCCTAATTCCCATTTCTTTTGCATCTCTTAATCCCAGAACCAGGGCTTCATACTCTTCCACGTTGTTGGTGACTTCAAATTCCAGCTTGTATGACAGAGATATGGTCTCTTGAGAAGGGGATTTGAATACCACTCCGGCACTTGCACCTATACTAGAAGAAGCTCCGTCAAAGAACATCTTCCAAACAGAGGTGGTTGGAGGAGGCATTCCCTAATTAAGGATGGGCTTCTTTCTGATTTTCAAAGGGGCCTCAGGAGTCTCAGTGACCTGTAACAAGATAGACCCTAAGCCAGTGTCAAGTGAAAATATGGGGTGATTAGTGGGGATTGCTTCATCGCTGACAATGTAGGCTAGCTGGGCTTCTTTGTATAATCTCCTATGTTCTCCTCCAAAGAATGGAATGGTGGCATATGTGAGGTCCATCTGTAATGTCCCTCCAAGTCTCTTAATCCAAGACCTTGACAACACCATGCCAAACTTGGGGGGAACATCAGCTACCACAATATCCATGACCATACTTTTCATGGGAAGCTGAAACAAAGAGACTACCAGGTCCTTGATAACCCCCAAGCATTGCACTCTCCTGGAGTCAAAAGAATAGAGGTCATGATAGGCTCGAGTGACATCCAGTCCTAATTCTTCCATGACAGTTTTGGGCATCAGGTTGTGAGAGGCCCCTGAATCCATCAAACAGTTGTGCAGTACTTTGTCATGTATGTTCAGGGAGGTGTAGAAGGGAGGGGATGAGTTATCTTTGTCTTCTACCATGGGGCCTAGGACAACTGCTGGCTTTTCATCTTGGAGGTTTATGAAGTCTGTGGAAGGGCCTGAGGCTTCAGATTTCAAAAGGTCAGAGAAATGTTTTTTGAATTCACCATGTTTAATTAGCTCGGTGAGGGGCACATGGATTCTGATCTTTTGGATCTCATGCTCGGAATTAAAGGAAGATACAAGATTTGGAATTTCTCTAATTTCAGGGGCATGATTTTGGACAATGGGAGAGAGGGGTTGGGCCTTCTTACCTCTGTGACTGCCTGCTACCTCATCAGCAGGCTTCTCTGCTCTAGTGGACTACTCTGGAACATCGGGTGTTGCTACCTTCTTGTCAGATCTCAGGTTATACCTGCCTCGACCACCGCTAACCTTGTCTCCCTTGCTTAATTCATTTAGTTGACTATTCATAAGAGACTCCTCGTATGTTGTCTGGGTTAGATGAGGGAAAGGGGGAGTGACTTCCAAATAGTGGATTTTAGGCTCAGGCTCGTCTGCTTCTCTTTCTTCTTCATCAGCCACAAAATTGTTCTGAAAGGGAGCCTGAATTCTTTGGTCGTCTCTATCTCTTTCCTTCTCTCTGTGCATAGTTAGAGAAGGGAAATTGTTTGGCCTTCTGAAACCTGCTCTGTTCTTGGTGCTCTAAAGGCCCTTGTTCATTTGTTTCCTTTCCACTTTTAATCTCTCCATTTCTTCTTTCAAAAATTTCATCACCTGGGTCAGCTCATTTACTTGAGGGTGAGGCAGCGATGGGCCGAAAGTTGAGGCTTCTAAATTTCCCTTTATTTTGTCTGTGTCGGCCCTGTTCCTCAGTCTGTTAGCTGCTAATATGTTGGATTCCACTTCTATAGCTGCATCTTGCATTTGAGCTAAGGAGGTAGCTCTTATTTCTCTTAATAAAAGACAGAAATCGGGGTCAAATGCACCAGCATAGGAAATTTGGGCAGATGCCTCTGAGGGTTTTATCTCTACAGGAATCTTGTTGTACATTTTATTAAATCTTTTGGAGAAGTCAGAGACAAACTCTCCTTCCATCTTCTTCAGAGACCCAAACTATAACATGTAATATATGTAATCTTTCCTATCCCCCCACTGCCTCAGGAAGACATTGTCCAGGGCTTCAATTCCAACAATAGATCCAGGGGCCAATCCCCTGAACTATTTCCTCACCTCGCCATCCAGGCTCTGGACGAAGACTCTCATCCAGACATCTTCATTTTCAATGTTTAAGTTGTCTGCATAACTATAGAAAGCATCCAAGTGCTCTTTTGCAGTTATGTCCCCTTCCCCAGTGAACTTGGGCATGTATTTCAAGTAGTCTCTAGCAGGGAGAGGGTTCATGGGATGAGGTAGGATTAAGGGATCATATCTAGCCACGACTATGGCATACATTCTATTCAGAGGGGGATTAGCACCAGCCATAGGGATATTAGGTGGAGGAGAACTTGGAGGAGAAGGAGTGGGAACGGGGGATGACGAAAAGGAGGTTCTCGAAGGAGACGGCGGGAAGAAAAGAGAGAGGTCTAATGGACCTGAATGTGCAGATGATTTTCTCCGTGCAGTAGTGGCAATAAAAGGAGGAGTAGTGAAAACTTCCGAGGCCTGAGGTCTGAATTGAGGCACAAATTCCAGGGAAGGGGGAGTGACAAGGGTCTCTTCCTCTGATACTAGACCAGGAGGAGAAAACTCAGTAGGAACACTCCCGAAATTCAGAAAATGGGAAACCTCAGAGGAAGGACGACTAGGAAGCTGAGAATAAGAAAATGGAGTTTTTACAGAAGGAGGAGGGGAAATACCTGATTCAGAGGCAAAGCTTTCTCCTTGAGGATCCTTTCCTTTTCTGAGAATCACCTCTGGATTTTCTTCAGTAGCAGCCAGAGGCAGTTGTGGATGGGACCGCGTGTGTCTGCCGCCGGAAGCCACAACTAATTCAACGGGTTTGCCGCAGTGTAGTTGTCACAATGGAATCGCCAGGTGCACAGTAGCAATCTTCAAGTTATGATATCTGATGCACCTTCAGAATCAGTTTAATCTTTGTCGTTCAATCCTCGGGAAAATATTCAACTTCGTCCCCGGCAACGACGCTAGAAATGTTGGAGCTGGAGGTCACTCCTGGATTGCTTGCAGGAGCAGAGCCCAATGCCCATCAGTTTAATGTCACAATTTGTTTAAAGGGGTGATCAAATGGAGGAAAACTCAGAACAATATCGTCTCAACTCAGAAACTAGGCCAGGCATGCATGGACGAATGAGGTCTTGATAAAATTCAAGCAATGAGTTGTAATAAAAGGTGAGTAGGGGGAATACTTGCATGGGAAGGGTGCGAAAGTCTATCATAAACATCCGGTTTGTAACAAACTGGAGAGGAAAGAATTTGAACGCAAAATCCTTTTACATTCAAACACAGATACCAGAGAATACAATAATGTCACAACAAATCCTTTATCATAACAAAATTGCAACAATCCACACAAATCCTTCAACTGTGAACTCTCTGGCATGAGATGAAACATAGGTGGAAAAGAAGAACTGTTTGTCATAAACCAAGAAGTCTCAAACACAGATACATAACCAGGAAACCAGAATGTTTGTTGAAACCTTACAGTCGGGAGCTCAGCTCTACCATCGATAGATACAAAAAATGGCGAAAACGCCTACATATACTCAAACTAGCAAAAACTACAAAATTGAGACGTAGCATTGAAAGCTTTGCGTCTGCATGGCTTCTAACAGTTAATCACCTGCAATCTCTGAATGGTCACGCAACTTATGGTAGACGTGATCGAACTTCGGACAATTTTATCGGCGACTCGACGTGCCTTTAATTCATTGCAAGACTTCCCCATTATAGAGGAGACAATGTCTAACCACCACCAACCACTTCAATAACTGCTTTCTTGGGATTGAGGATGATCTAGCCAACTCAGCACTTTGGGACGTGGTAGACTCCTTGCACTGTTATTTGGAATAACCGAATGGCTTAATGGGTAGGCATGGAGGCCAGCGCGGAGAATGGGGCACATGATAGGAGTGTTGGCGTCAGATTATGAGGGCGTGGGAGAAGTGGCGAGGTGTGGGAAGGGTGACAGAGGATGGTTCACGGTGGAAGACATCAGGCAGAAGGGGGGAAGACGAGAGATAATGAACTCGCTTTTGGTGAGAGGCTGGTGTGGAAAGGAGTGGGACACATGGCAAACGACAAGTGGATGATGAGAATGAAGGTTGACCATGTGGACCAAAGAGTGGAGGCGGGTAGGTGACACATGGCAGCAGGAGAAAGGTGGTTCTGGAAGATTACAAGACAGGAGAGGGTCCACGCTGGATAAACACAGAGCGGTTGAGAAGGACGGGGTTGCGTGAGCACCGTTGATCCGGGCGCTAAGATCTCGGCCGTCAGAAAGCTCCATCCACGATTCCGGACCCCCCGCCCCTCCGCTTAAAGGTAGAAAGGCAGGGAGGGTCCAGAATTGCCTTTATCGTCGTTAATTCGGGCACACTAATCTGGACCGTTGGAGAGGTGCACCCGCGATTCCGGACCCCCCCCGCTTAAAGGTAGAAAGGTAGGGGGGGTCCGGAATTCCATATGCGTCGTTGATCCGGGCACGCGAATCGCTGTCGTTCGGACTTACTCGTTACTTACCATGGGCGCACTATCACCCAAAACTTAGGACCAGTGGGGTTTTAACCCATCCTTTTGCATTTTATCCCCCCTAACAAGAAATATCGCTAACATCATGACAAGAACTATCCATATAGGATAGTGTCCCTGACAAATTCACTATCCTTCATCTCATTATTCCATAATTAATCATGGGTTTTCTTACTACGCAAAGTGTCTTCCTGTGAGGGATTTCACCATAAGGGGACCACTTTGGATTTCATCTAGATTTACTTCTTATCAACCATGAAAAAAAATAATGAGTCATATTTACATAAAAAAATATTGGGTCCATTACTCAAACCTTTGTGCTACGGGGATTTCTTCAAGGGTTGACATCAATGACAACCAAACTTAATCAACAATATACCCCTTTGGCATTGATGGCGGCACTTTGATGCAATACTGAAATCATATCACTCATGCTCCCCCTGGAACCATGCCTTTTCCCTCTGCATCTGATAAATCTCTCCCCCTTTGTCATCAATGGAAAAGGTATATTTCCATCTAGGGCTGTTCCCCCTGACTGAACTGTTCTCTTATGGTGTTTCCTCGTGTACATCTAAGACATATAAGATAAGAATTCAAAAAGCATTTAAAAAGCATTCATTTTGGAGTAGAAATAACTCCAAGTCTTTGGCGAAGATATTCAAAGGCTTCCCGTGGAACTAGTTTTGTAAATATGTCTGCCACTTGTTCTTTTGTGCCCACATACTCAACTCTGATGTTCTTTTCTGCAACCTGTTCCTATAGAAAGTGATACTTGATTGGAATGTGCTTCGTCTTGGAGTGCATCACCGGGTTTTTTGAGATACTAATGGAACTTGTAGTATCACAATATATTGGAATAGACTCATCATACTCAACTTGTATATATGTCAAAGTTTGTTTTATCCAAAGAACCTGTGTACAACATGATGCTACTACAATATACTCTGCCTCGACTGTAGATAGAGATATTGATGATTGTTTCTTTCTTAGCCATGATACCAAACACTCACCTAAGTAGAATGTTGCTCCACTAGTGCTTCGTTGGTCATAAATACAACCTGCCCAGTCTACATCTATGTAGGAAATAAGTGATAGATATTTTCCTTTTGGATACCATAATCCAAACTCTTTTGTTCCTTTGAGATATCTGAAGATCCTCTTTACTACTAATACATGTGATTCCTTTGGTGCTACTTGAAATCATGCCACCTGTCCAATTTCCTGCATTACATCTGGTCTAGATGTTGTCACATATAGTAGGATGCCAATCATTAACATGTATTGACTCTGATCTATAGAATTTGAATCATCATATTTTCTCAACTTACAATTGGTTTGCATGGGAGTGATAACTAGTTTTCAATATTCCATTCCGAACCTCTTTAGCATTTCTCTGATATACTTGGTTTGAGAAATAAAAATTTCTTGGATTCTTTAACATATCTAAAGTCCCAGAAGGAATGATAGTTCTCCAAGTAATGACATTTCAAATTCATTCTGCATGTCTTTTGCAAATTTATAGCAACATGTCATCATCACTGCCAAAAATAATATCATCAACATAAACTTCAAATAATAAAATATTACCTTGACTTACCTTGATGTAGAGGTTGTTGTCTGCACTTCCTTTTCTAAACCTTGCCTGGTGCAGATACTTATCCAATCTGGAGTACCATTCTCTAGGAGCATGTTTTAGACAATACAAGGCCTTCTTTAATTTACACACATAGTCTGTGTTCTATGACAACTGAAATCCTTCTGGTTGTTCAATGTAGACTTCTTCTTCAAGATCCCCATTGAGAAAATCTGATTTTACATGCATCTGATATACTTTAACATTTTTGGAGCATGCATAAGATAAAATCAAACGAATTGCTTCCATTCTGGAAAATGGGGAAAATGTCTCTTCAAAGTTGATTCCTTCAATCTGTGCATATCCTTTACATACCAATCTAGCTTTGTTCCTTGTAACATGTCCATCTTCATTCAATTTATTCCT
>ML789751.1:31106-53371 GCA_009831015.1 Picea engelmannii
CCTTAGCATCCTAGATTAGATCCCCTCTAACCTTAAGAAATTAAAATCAACTCCTAGAACCTAACTCTAAAACTTATCTAGTAACTAGGGACAACCCCCCTTGGCTTCCCTAGGAGTGAGCCTAGACGGAAGAGGTTCAAGCCAAAGTGACAGCATGGGCTTTGAACCTAGGCATCATGCCTCCAAGGACACACTAAGGGAGCCAGACTTAGCTCACGTTTGCAAGTGTGTATTAGGACGACAACAACCCCATCGTGGAGATTCGTATGTGAGATGGTTTTGTTCCAAGTTGCAGCTATTTAAGCATGTCTAGCTCCCACTCAATATATCTTTGAAACTTGTAGATGCGAGGCCTTATACATAGGGATTTATGGTCCTATCTTATAGGTCTTCTCCTTCTAGAGTTTTGGGATTCTAAACATCCCATAGGGGGATTCTTTCCCCAATTGGAGCTAGTGGTAGCACCCAGATTGAATTTGTCAAAAATCCAATTGTAGTTCTTATCAGAGTTCGATTGTGGGTACATTACGGGATGGATTGGTTGGTTGGTCCATCATTCAATTTCGATGGTTTGTGGAGTGCCTTTTAGACTTGGCACATGGTCGCACTTTTTCGTTATTTAGGGGAAGATGGTAGAACAAGTTTCTTGAGTGGGTAGCATATATAGGTACATCTAAAGGACATACTATAGGTGCATATGGATAGGTTTTCAGTGGTAGATGCCTTGTGTTTTTTTGAGGTTTGATCATATTTTTGGGTTGACTTTGGGGAGATGTGCATGTGGTCCAAATTTGAGGCTAATTAGACAACTTGCTACTTTGGGCAATTTCTATTTTTAGAAACTACTATTTTGGGAAAGTGATCCAATTGACAGGATGATTACAGTTTTGAGCACCTAGTTGGTAGATTTGCCTATGGTTCGAGTTTCTACTGATTTTGAGACCATGAAAATTTGGTCTATTTTTAGCAATGTTATCTTTGGCAGGGTGACTAGATTTTTTGATACCTAGTATGGAGTATAGTGTTAGTGTCCTATTTCAGGCCACTTTGAGCAGTTCAAAATTTTAGGGATGTGATGCAATTTTGTAGCTTCTAGATGGATAATTGGTAGGCCCACATGGGTTTACTTACTATTTCTAGAGAAGGCATTAACCTTGAGGCCTTCCTATGATTTGACCTAGTAAGCCCTCCTCATGAAGCATCCTTAATCTTTCTTTGAGCCATTCCCCTTTCCTAATTTTACACATGCATGTAGCCTATTTTTGCACCCTAGCTGATTGTTAGCACAAAATTCCGCACTTGCAAAAATGTGAAAGAATTGTAAATTAGCAAGCTAGAAATTCATGTAACTCTAGGAGAAGATGCCCTAAGTGTCACCAGAAAAAATTCCTCTCTGTTTGGGCTGGTGTGTGCCAACCTCAGGGGGGGTCCCTAGGTTCTCTCCCCGCCGTTTTAGACCTGCGAATCTGCAATATAAACCAGAAAAACAGCAGCAAGAAAGATACCTTTTGGCTGCGATCAAACAACCAAAGGGGTAAGTATTATAATTTTGAATTTGTTTGGAAGAAAACCTTGCAGCGTTAGCTTTAAATATATGGAAAAAAGAGAAAGAGAGGTGTTATTGCAAGGCTGAAACACCACAATAATAGGCTAGAACTTCTAATAATGCATAAAACTCAAACACAATACCAACAAATCCTATAGCTTGATACCAACACATCAAAATTTTATTCCTGTTCTTGCCAAAGGGCTGATTGCACCACAGAACACAAGTACAAAAATTGGTATAGTAATGACCCCTACACAAAGACTAGAAGCTAGAAAATACAAGGAGGAATGGAAGAGAGAGAGTTTGTTGCTGCCGCTGAAGAAATCGACCTCTAACATTGAAGAGAAGCCTTCATTATATAGACTTGATGGTGCACATGTAAAAGAGCTAAACCAAGGCACATGATAAGAATAGAGGGTGTGAGATGATGGAAGGCGCATGAAAGAGAGGAAGCATGCGCACATATGGAAGAATAAGAGGATGCATGTGCATACGATGGGGAGATTAATTGGAAAATGAGGAGAAGTGAGGAGTAAAGCATGAGTGAAAGAATGCATGCGCTAAGTAAAGAACAAGGAGAAGGATATGCGCATAAATCAGGGAGATATACGCATGAGATAACATAAAATAGGAGATGGCGAGTTAAGTGGAAGATATATGTGCATGAGAGAGGCGGAATGGGAGATGAGGTGGAGTGTGCATGATAGGAGAGAGCATGCACATGTGTGAGGGGAGTGGAGAGATTTCAAGGATTAATATATGGGAAATAGGAATAATGTGCTAGGAAATAGGGAATTAGTGCTATGGAATAGGGATATAAGGAGAAAAAGTAGGGAATTAGCGCTAGAAAATAGGGATGGAGAGAGGAAGTAGGGATAATGATGGGATGTGAATACATGCTTAGATAAAAATAGGGATTAAGTAGATGTGAACACATGCTCATCCTAAAAAAAGGACTTAAGTGAAGACGTGTGTGGGAGAGAAGGAGAGTGAATTGGGAGAAAGGGGAAGTAGATCTTCATTCAACTCAATCACATAAACCTTTGTAAGTTTTGACGCGTGCCAACTAACACTCCATTGATGCATGTGCTTTAATACTCAACCATGCCAACTTGTCTCAAATAGAAGGACACACCACATGTCCTCAAGCGACACACCTAATATCCTCATGTTGCATGTCATTCTCTGAGGTTTCCAAATGTCGGAATCTGGACCTGCCACATGTCACCCTGCATGGTGACTACACCTGCTAAATATAGCCCTGCTAAAAATAGACATGCTAAAAATAACAGTTCGATTGAAAAATATAGAAATACCAAATATGTTTGGGACTTCTAGGAGAATCATGCCAAAAATAGTATGCCTAAAAATAGGCACTGTTAAAAATAGAAACTCCTCGCATGTCAATAAAAATGGGCTCATTGGATTCGATTTTCTGTAAGGAATCTGGTTATGCGCTCGGAATCATCATATGAACCCTGGATCTCCAACTACTATAAATAGTAAGTTGCTCGCATGTCATTCAGAAAAGGCTCATTTAAATCATGAGCTCGCAAGGACTCTGAATATGTGATCAAAACTGACATGTGGACCTTCGATCTCTGTCCCCCTAAAAGTAAGGAATATGCTAAAAATATACATCCCTCTGTATCCATGAAGATCTGTGCAAACTCGTATCTTTGAAGCAAAGAACACCACTCCCATCCTGTACCTGTTCCCATACTGAAACCAACCCTGGATCACACAAAGCTAACTCCGAGAAAAATATCTGAATGCCAGCCAAAATAAAACGTGTTGGCTCTTAACCCTCAAGATTTGCACATGGGAAAATCCAGAGGTTAACAATGGCGATTCAAAGGGATGAGATCCCCCTGTGGGATGTTGAGAACCTGTGAATCTCTATGTCTGGAACCGTGAATAATACTCTGTAAGGAGATATGGAGAAACATACCAATAGACCTCTGCGCCTGTCAAGCTAACCTGTAACCCCAAAATGCCTATCCATTGGACAATGGAGTAAAAAATACATATGGTCATCATGCTGACAAGCTGAACAAAGGGGTCTCATCCAAATCTGCAACCTGCTACCACCTAGCATGTAAACGCCTCTCTGCGGAAAATGTGTTGAAGTCAACACATGGGAGAGAGTCACTTAATCAGATGTCAATATTGTAAACACCTGCCAAGTGTGAAGGAACCCACCAATAATGCTAACGGGCCTTGTTACCCCCCCATGCCTAGGGGTAACCAGAGGAGATCGTGTTTCATGGTCCGTAATGAAGGCAGTGATCCCAACCACGATGATGATCAACATGTCCACAGATAGCAACCCAACAACCCCCCTCAGATTGCCTCTTCTACTTCAGATCAACCAAGCTCATCACATTTAGTCAACTTAGTGTATGGGAGATGGTAAGCCAACGTCACCATGAGGCATGTTAGTCCTTTTTTCATACAAGGTGTTGTGCTCAATTTACTAGGCATGCGAATGAGGATCATTGGTTGAAGTTGGATAATGGATCACTAGTTCAAGAAGTTATGTTTGTTTCCTTGTTTCACCTTGGTGGCCAACATCTGTGCCCTAGTCCCGTGTTGTCACCACCCAGGGAAAAGGGGTACTACTAGGGGGTCCTCATAAGGGTAACATTTTCGTTTCCCCACCATACTTAACACTTTCCATCTTGGAGCTTGTCATGGTGCACTAAACTTTGGGAATGGGTCATGGTCCATTCTCTCATGAGAAGAGGGGATGAAGGCCCAGAGGTTGATTGCAACTACTGCTAAAAAGAATAAAAGAATGATGCTAAAGAAAGAAAGGAATAATAGCAAAGGACTATCAAAAGCCAGTCCAACTTGAGCTCTACCCTTTCTGTGTTTGCCCCAGTCCCAAGCAGTGATGTTATAGCTTGAAACCTTATAAAACGGGACTTGCAAATATGAAAACAAGACAAATAAAAAGGCAAATAAAGGGGTTTGGAAAAACGTAGCGCTTAGAAAGTGGTAACTCAACAACAAGTGCACCCTCCTCAAAGGTGCTCATAGAAATGGATTCAGTGACACCATAAGCCATGAAGTAAGCCCAACACGTACCACTATCACACTTACTATTGAAGGGTTCTTTTCTTTCACTGTTTCCCTCGGGACATATCCCTCTACCTGGGTCTTTTCTTTCACTTTTTTGGTTGGCACGCCGCACACCTAATAGGGTTTGATGAAGGCCCTCCCATATTCAAACTTGCCAATGTTGAAATTTTGGTATGCTCGTTTAACCATAGACAATGTTACATCATTGTCACCCAACCATAGGCATTCACATATGCCACCCCCGAGCACACTAACCTTTACTTGGAATAATTCCGACAAGCCTACTCCAGAACCAACAGATAAACCCTAGTTGCTAACTGCAGCAACAACTCAAGACAAGTAGAGCGCTCCTTCTCTAAGGGTAGCACACAAGAGAGAGAGTCTCCATATCCACAGAACAAGTAGCATACACAACTGCAGCAGCTGCAGCTGCACTACTCTCTGTCTCTCTCTCAAACTTGCGCCATAGTTAGCAAGAATATCACCAAGAAAATCACCAAGAAAATCACCAAGAGAGAGGCCAAGACCAAGAGATGACCATGTGCCCTTATTCCTCCTTGCAGCTACAGTTGCAGCTGCAGCCTGCAACTGCAAGTCTCCACAAGACTTGTGCACTGACTGGATGTACAAATGAGCTAAAACATCCTCTATTTATATTAACCTATCCAATGACTTTTCTGGCTGGGCTGACTTGATTTTCTGGTAATTATATTTTCTGTTTATCTTTTTCCTGTGGAGTCGACTTGTATTTCTGGAAGATAAGATTCTAATATTATTTATTCTGCTAGGCCGACTTGCCTTCTAGGGTTTCCACACATCTGTTTAATGGTTCACTTGCTTCCGGAATATTCTATTCTAAGTCATAGGTTACACGTGGAGGTTAATACCTCCTGCAACTACCAAAACATCAACAACCAACTCATAGAAAGTCCTGAGCTAGTGTGATATTTGAAGGGGATAATGAAGTGAATTGTTCATGTGGCTTATATCTTAAGTAAGAACTTACTTTGCATGATTTAAGGACTACTATATCTTATGAACATTGGTTTACTTGATTTCATATTCTATTTTGATTTGGATGCCCCTGACATGGTTCTTTGAAGGACACCCCATGATTTCACCCAAGACGTTGTGCCTTTATTGTAGGATATGGCACGTGTGATGCATAACAGTGAGTCACCCAGTGACTTGACACATTCAAACATGGGCTCTCACATCTTCAGGACCCTATCCTTTGTTTTCAATGCAACCTTTTTCCAAGCCCTTGCCATTAATTCATTACGGTCCGAACATTGAGTGCTATGTGCAATGGAAAGTAAAGAGCACCGCAATGCCGCTTGAAGTTAGGAACACATTGAGTGCCATATGCAATTGAAGTAAAGGACACCGCAAATGCGTTCCCCCAACAAGCGGGACATTTATTAATTATGTGTTTAAAATGTCCTTCATTTTTTTATGGAAAAGAGATTCATTGCTCTTAGGACCTTAGGGAGAGCATCTAGAAATATAAATTATTGGCTTTTAACTTTTGCCAACTACAACACCTCTGGGCCTTCAAACCTTTCTTCCAATGAAATGAGGTACAAGCCCTTCTTGGGGTCAATGAGCCCAAAATCCCAAAAGATGAAGAAACGAAAGGGGAAAAGTGTGGAAAATGGTAAGTATGAGTGGGGAATGGTACGATGAGCCTTCAAGGAACCCCCCAGTAGCAACCCTTTTCCCAAGGGTGACCAACTTACTAGTAAACCATGTCAACCACCAAGGTGAAATTAGGCAAAAGGTCTAAATTCCAAGCAAATGTTCCATAATCAAGAAAGGACTCTTTGCAACATGTCCAAATGCTTCAAATATTAAAGTGATACTCACCATGAGATCGGACTTGTTACCTCATGAAGCAAGATCTGTTGTCTTCTTGGAGCCAAGCCGGTGCAGTGGATGCTGGTCTGCTGAGATGATGATGGTGGTGAACTGTGGTAAAATGGAGGGGTTCTGCGGGTTGTGTTATGCATCGGGCTCTTGACATTCCATATTTGCTACATGCGAGCCTCAAGGCATCATCTCCTTAGTTACCCCTAGCCTGGGGGGGTAACAAGTAGGAAACTTTCTATGAAATACATGGCCAAAGTATGTTTGGAAACATTGCCTTTTATTATCTTGTTATGCTTGGAATCCTCATTATACAAAAGCTTGTCTTGGGTTGGGAATTCATGTGAGTCAAGTTAGGTCCCTACAATTATCTCTGGGGATTGGTTTGAGTCTATGACATGTTCCTATGACTTTGTATTATTTTATATCTCACCAATATGTTTTCCTTATGTTGGTTGAAGGGATTTCATTATTTCCCTTCTTTCAACGAGTTTTCCTTCGTCGATGACAACACATTTTCTTGAGGTTTGATCCAAAGGTTGAGTACCTTGCGGTCTATTAGCATTATTGGTGGGCCACCTTGTGTCCAACAACACTTTTCATTAGTGGGATATGATTGGATGATTCCCTACAAGGTTTGACTTCAATCATTCATTCATTTTGATGGGATTGTATTCTTGCCTTAGGCCCATTGGCCTTATTGGTGGGTTAACTCGCATCTAGCAGGGTTTTTCATTATTGGTCTCTAACTAGATGATTTCTCCCATGGTCAAATACGACACATTATCCCATTGTGGAGATTCGTAATTGGGGTGATTTGGTCGTAGATTCAGGTGCAATTTTTTTCACATACAAGGGAGTTTCATTAATTCATATTATATACTCCTTTGGTAGACATGCTTTCTGTTTCAAAGTTCTAGGATTCTCAACATCCCACAAGGGGATATTATCCCTAGTTGGAGCCTTGGTTGATTCAAATGTGACCTTTAGTATTGTTTGTGAGCACATTTAGAATCGGATTGGACTTCTTAGTCCATCTGGATTGTTTGGCATTGATAGTTCGTGGACACATTCTAAATGAATTTTATGGCCATGATCCTTTACACTAGAGTTGTTAGATTTGAATTTCTAGGGATTCAGTTACATTACAAAGATCGAGTTTAAGAGATAAGTATTTCTAAGGAGATAGTACATGATGAAGCTGTTTTTGGTAGGTTTTCATTTAAGGTTTCCATAGCATGCATGCAATATTTCACGATATATTAATGTGCCTTACTTCCATATGAGTCAATTGAGACCTACGTTGTGGGAGAGTGACCCCCCCAATGCTTTGCTCCTGAAGCACGCTCTTAGAGGGATGTTTAGGAAGCACCCTAATGAGCACGCTCTTAGAGGGATGTTTAGGAAGCACCCTAATGAGCACGCTTCTTGAATGCTCCCTTCAAAAAAATAATGCTCCCTGCTCGTTCAAGGAATGCTCTCGGGAGCTAAAAAAGGGCTCCCTGAGCGCTCTCATGTGAGAGGGCAAAATTGGATATATATTTTTTTTCTTGTGGGAATCGAGACAAGGTTCCAAAAGTTTGGTTTGGGCATGGCTAGGGTTCTTTGGTGGATTAAAACAATCACTCCATTTGCTCTCATTCTATATCTCATTTCACTCATTTCACTCATTTCACTTATCTTTGCTAAGGTTTTGAGTGGGTTGTTTACTAGTTGTTGAGGAGCAGATTTGCGAGAGCTTGGAAGGGAGATCGAAGGTTTCCATAGTTACATTCAACCACCATAGGAGAGTTGAAGAGGTAGGCTCTGAAGCCCACTCTTGTTTGTTTTTAATTTTTTTCCATGTATTGTAAACTAGTATATTTATTATGCTGAATGCTTGAATGTTCTCTTATCCTACTCTTTCCCACTCATCCTTCTCCATCATTCTATTACATGCATCAATTTATTCTCAAGATTCAATAAGCATGATTGGTGTCAATGTGGTTTATCATTTTGGTTCCATTTTTTATTATGATGGTCGTGTTGGGACGTCAAAATACTAGTCATGATGAGGAAGAACTAGAAGTAGGCAACACATACTAAAGAGAGGAGGAAGAAATGCAAGGGGATGATAATAATGAAACTAATATTGTTGATGCACAGAAACCTAAAGAGTGATCAACACCCTTGTGGAAGTATGTGACAAAGCTTGGGGGAGGGAAAGGCTGTGGGACCTCAAAATTTGTATGCTCCCATTGTCGTGCAACTGACACAGGTTCATATACCCATGTGAGAAATCATCTTTGTGGGATTATGCCATGGGATGAAGGTAAGACTATAGGAGTCAAAACCTATGAGCATGTGCCAGTTAAAGATAGAAACAGATATAAGAAGGAAGAGGAAATCCAAAAAATCAAGGGTTGAATCTCAGAGTCAAACCTCAGGCTCACAAAGAATGTTTAGTGATGGATCCCCATCCCCCCATGCTAGTGGATTCTCGCCTATGCATTTGGGTCATAGAACAATATCAGATTTCCTTGACCAAGGTTGTGGGCATGACATGGATGCAATTTTTTTTAGGTTTTTCTATGCATCTGGTGTACCATTCAATGTTCTTCGCTCTCCTTATTGGGGTAGAAGCCATGAATGGTGCCCCTAAAGGATGCGGGAGTCTTAGGTATGACAAAGCTAAAACCATGGGAGTTGACAGGGAAAGAGCCAAAATCCATAGTGTTTTGGGACAATTTACAAAGGATTGGAACGGATATGGCGTATCCATTGTATCTGATGGTTGGAAAAATGTTAAAGGTGGATCATTGATAAATATTCTTGGTGTGTCTGCTAGTGGTGCGGTCTTCCTTTCAGCCCATGGCTACTTAGATTGTTACAACACTAGTATTAATATTGCAGAACCCTTAATTAAAACCATTCAAGAGATTGGGCCGTACAATGTCATTCAAGTCATCACTAATAATGTTGCTAATTATAAGACATTAGGAGCAATCATTGAGGATATGTACCCTAACATATTTTGGTCAAGGTGTTTGGTTCACACATTGAACCTGTTGATGCATGATATTGTTAAGATGAAGGAACATGATTATAAATGGATTGGTGCATTGTACAAGAGAGGGAAGAAAATAATAAAATTTATTACCATGATAGCATGGCCCACCACATTTTCCGCAATCACTCTAAGTTGTATCTGCTAAAGATTGCAAAGGCCAGATTTGCTAGCTATTAACTCACCTTTAGGTGCCTTTTGAAGATAAGAGAGCCATTGGCTAGTATGGTCTCAACTGATTCATGGTAGGGTTTGAAAGACGGTTGCATCTGCATATGATAGACATGAATTTCAGGAGGTGGAGGAGATGGTGCTTGATGGTTGGTTTTGGCAACAAGTTAGGTATGTTCTATAGTTCACCAAGCCCATTTATAGTATGATTTGGTTTGTATATATAAATCAATCGGTGATTGGGGAGGTGTATGAATATATGGACAACATGTTAGGCCAAATCAAAACATTGTTGAGCTGAGAGATGTGATCTTGTATGATCATATTCATAAATATGTGGTCAAAAGGTGGGATAATCTAAATGTTCCACTCAATGCCGTAGCATATGTCCTTACATTGAAATATTATTCTCCATCTTGGTTGGCCCAACTAGCACTTGGGGTTGGGGTTAGGAGAAAGCCACACATCCATCCAAAGGTGCAAAGTGGGTATAGGCTTGCATTAGACAAGTCGGTCCTTGATGAAGAGGAGTGTGTTCAAGTACGAAGTCAATTGAGCAAGTACATCAATGAACATGGAGTCTTTGCTAACTTGCATGCAACTAAAGATCAAGATAGGTTGTATCCTATCAAATGGTGGAATATATATGGCTCTACCACACATATTTGCATAAATTGGTGATGATGGTGTTTTCATAGGTTGTTAACACTTATTCTGCAGAGAGGTGTTGGAGCACCTACAACTTCATCCACAACATGAAGAGAAACAACCTGAATGTAGAATGGCTAGAAAGCTTGGTTTATGTGCATTGCAACTTGAGGTTATTGTCCCATTATTATGAGGCGGTGAAGAATGATAGAACATATGTGACTCGGGACAACAATCCATAGGAGGCTAATTTGGAGGACGGAGCCATAGTTTTAGAGCAATTATAGGTTGAACTTTTGGGTGATTATGATGGTGATCATATTCATGGAGCAGACATGCCACCTCCATCCACTAGCAGGTTTCCAAATGCAGGAGCTTTTGCCTTTCGCTTTACAACATCCGACGTTGCGTGGGGGCCATGTCACTGTTGGTTGTGTCCCACAAACACTTCTACCTACTTTTGGTCCTCTTCTTTATAGATCATGGGAAAAAAATCTAGAATTTTCTTGTGGCAAAAGGAAAGCTTAGTAGATATTAGATCTTTTTCTTTCTTGTTTAAAAGTAGTCTCTAGAAATTAGTACTTTGTCTTTCTTATGACCTATTTTGTAAACATTATATGACAGTTTAAGTTTGAACTTTGAACTTTGAACCTGCCTTTGAATTGTTGACTGTTTCTTACAACTCTTTGGTAATGAATATGATGCTCTGTTTCATTTCATTGTTGATGTTATTTGTTACAATTTATTGTTGACAAATTTTATATGTTGAGAATTGAAGGTCAATGTTGTGGTTGATGACTGATCATTTGATGACATTGTTATAAGTTATAACTACTAGATGATTGATGTTATATGTGTACTAAATGGTTGATGCTTTAATGATGATCATTAATCTATTAGTTAAATCTGTTTTCGTGTTTTAAACAGTTGATTCGACATTCTCCATGCTTTTTTTGAATATATATGTATCATAATATATTAAAATATGTATTATATAAAAAACGCTCCCGAAACACTCTGCTCCTAAAAGGTTTTTGAAAATTGCACTTCCTCCTCCTGCTCCCCACTCCCAACAACCTTGGTTGAAACTTGAGACAATTTTCGGCAACATGCGAGATGTTTTTGGAGATCGCTATTTCTAGCAAGGGGTACTAGGGAGCTCACATGTTAGATTCAACAAAATGTTCTTGTCACTTATGATGATGCAAATTTATTAGGACTATTCTCACTGACATGCAAGATATTTTGTGGAACTACTATTTTTAGCAGTTGGAGTTACAGGGCTCTAATTGGAAAATAGGCAACACATTCTTGCTCTTTGGAGGCAAGCAAGTCCAATAAGCCTATTTTGGATGACATGTGAGCTATAAGCCTATTTTTCGCAGTGTTTATTTTTAGACATGCTATTTATAGTAAGTGTTCCCATAGTTTATATTTTGATATTTCGGGCTCAATTGGAAAGTTTTACCACTTTTAATAAGTTTCTATTTTTAGTAGGCACTATTTTAGGCATGCATGTAGGTGAGCTATTAGTGGTGGTGTCCATATTTGGACTATGGTGGTGGACTTTTGTTTCCCTCAGTGCCTATATTTGTGGATGTCACTACAATTTTTAGGTGACATGTGGTAGAAGAGCATGGTGACATTTGGTGCTTTTGATGTTTTAGTGGACTAGTGATCCAAGAAGATTTAAGAAACGCTCATAGAGCTCCAGGAGGATCCAAAACGCTCATAGAGGTCCCAGAGGGTCCAGAAAAGCTCAAAATTCAACAATCTCAAATGGTCGAGAAAACCGCATCAATGCATAGAGCTCGTCATTAGCTTTCCAACGACGCAAACGACAAGTGAAACAGAGTTCGTATGCAAAAGTTATAAGCGGTCAAAGTTCAGGTCAAATTGGGCAAAGTCAAAGGTCAAGTCAAAGGATTGCATCGGCATGGTACAAGATGACGTCAGCAGGGTGACACGTTCACCACTGCAAGGGTTACACGTGGCACATGATCGTACAACATGTGACTTGGCATATCCAGTTGGCAAGTCGTACTTCCAAGTGGACAAATCAATTGTTGACACGTGGAAAAGGATAGCCAATGAGAGGTTGCCATGTGGCAGCCTCCCATTGGCCTATATTGGTATGGTTTAATAAAAGTTATGGAGTCGACAGGGGTCGAACCCGCAACCTCCATAAACCTTCACAAAGCCTCAGCATTGCGGTCGCACTATGTTGCTTATGTACACATGGAGCCGCATTATTTTATTGTTGGGTAAAGGTTTAAACGATGGAAAAAAGGGCTGAGGGCCTAAGTCCTCGACCCATAGCTCCTGGTTATAAATATTGTAATATGACCATGTTTTAACACTGCCCGGGGGCTAACGCATATTCCACGTGGAGGTTAGTTATATCACTATATACCATATAATCCACGGGGGTTGTTAATATAACATATGTCAAACGGTTCCAACAAAAACCATATAATATATGGTTTATAACCATTTATTTAAAACTTTAACCAACAAATATGCCAACTAATGGAGGATCGCGGGGAATAGAACCCCCGACCTCCCAATGGTTTAACCGTTAGGCTAAACCATCCGTTTGTTACGGAATTCTTCCAAAATTTAGTAATAAGTTGCCTAAATTCTGCGTGGTGGTTAAAGACCCGTGGCCTATTTAATGGGCATGAATTCCCAAGACTTGTACACACATTCCAATGCGAGCACACATGTCGAGGTGCATGAATTTCTATGCAGAGTGCATCTATGTGTCTCGAAGTGCATGCCGAGTTTGCTAAGTTTATATGTTGCATGGAAAAGCGTGCCATAGGGTGTATTGTCCACACCTAGGCAAGTTTATACTTGTTGGATTCGTTTTTCTGCAAGGATTATGAATATGAAGTTTTTTTTGTGATCATACGTCATTTGTAAAATTCTTATCTCAGTTTTTCATGTATGAGACACATTGGCTCGTTATATGTGTAAAAAGGGATTTTTTGGCCCTTGTTTAGAATTTGGCTGACTTTATACTCAAATTTCTCATAATTTCTCAAGGAATTCAATGGTAAACTCCTTTTCTGCGTTTGAGTAGCGAAATTAAAGAGAGTTCAATAAATTGGCTTTTAATAAGTCCATATTGTAATGTAATTTGGTATTTTGAGATGATGAAGAACAATCATGCTAGTTAAAGGGACTTTGAAGATGAAGTAATATATGTCATCTGTATTTGTAATTTGAGTTCTTTTGTTTTCTGTTGTGTCATCTCATCATTATTCAAGTTATTCATCAGTATTAATGAAGTTTATGAATAAATAAGCATATTCACCTGTGTATTTGCAAATAGTCAAGCAATCTTCATTTAGCAAATCTGGTTGGATGTTTATGTGTACTTAAGAGTTCTAATTACATCTAAGGATTTTTGGATCAACTAGGGTCTAGTTTGGTGAAGTTTAGTTAAGTTGATTATAAGTTGGCTTCAATTTTGTTGAAGTGGAACCATCCACATACTAATTTTATCCCAAGAGGAGAGTGCTCCAATTGAGGAAGCTTCCATGATGTTTCTAGCGATTACATGGCTAAAATTGGTCACTACTGTTGATGCCCCCTTGCTGACCCCATGAGGAGATCCCGTACATGCTATATTTGGTGAATTGCTTCATGGATAATTTATTAGACTTGGGATGAGGGTGCACTTGTGGGGAAGAGGTTATTCTTTCCAAGTTTAACTCTTATCTTATCCTCTTATCCGTACTTATAAAGTGGGTGGTGAATCTCCCCATTAATGTCATGTTCCTAGCTCAATACCCCTTGGTACGGATACAACTGTTATTCATGAATTAAATTTCATGAAAATATTGATTTTTTTTTATTTAAAAAAACCTCTCAATCTATTTGTTTCAAGTAGTTTATAGCCAAATTGAATTGGAATTGGATCTTATGATTTCACTCAATCAATATCAATTGCTAGGTCAATTGAATAAACTACTTTTGCTAGCTCTTCAGTGGGTTCACCAGGATAGTAGATGAGCTCGAATATGCTAGGACTAGGGAGCTTCTTGTAGCTAAGCTTTACCAATGTGCTCTCCCTAACCCGTATTCTCAAGGAGCATGCTTAGATAAAGAGGCACGCATTCTATTTTCAACCTTATCCTATCCTCTCATCACTAAAACTAGTGCACATGCTAAAGGACGCTTCTAAGTTCTTGTGCTATTTTGGAGTTATTCTCTTGGGAATAGGGTGCACTTGAGAAGGAAGGTTGCATGTACTCTATTCTTTGTGTTGCCTTATCCTTGTTTATCATTGGAGGAGGTGTGTTTTAGTTGGAGTTGGAGTTGACTTCAAGTACCTTACATGTGGATGCTAGGAAGGCTTAGAGGCTAAGTAATAGGACACAACCCGCAGGGCCTCTATGTCCGTATTCCAAGTGTCGGACACAAACATGCTAGGACACATGCCAAACACGTGTTGGACACGTGCCCTAGCTGTGTCCTATCGATTTGACTCTAAAAAACACTTTTCATTGTTATTTTCTTACTTTCAGCTGGATGGAAAGATCTCTTACTGCCTTTCATTGTGCAGATGAAGGGTAAAATCGAGATTTGAAGGGATTCCAAGTGTTTTGTAAATGTTCTATTTCTAAAATATTGGATCTTTATGTCTATATTTCATTTTTGTATTTGTAATTTTTGAATATATATGTGTGTGTGTGTAACGTGTCCGTGTCCTGTTTCCGGGGTTGACATATCTCGTGTTGGACACTTGTATCTTTGTCTCCTCTGTGTCCCGTGTCTTCGTGTCATGTGACTTAGCAATTTATATATTTCTAGAGAAAGGGCCTCAATGTTCTCACTTTTGGATCCCTGAATCACCTCAAATTGAATTGTCACGAGGTCTAACTGGAACTCTAGCAGGAATCTTTAGCCTCCTCCTACCTGTTAACCAACATCAAAAATTTGCCAAGAACTTCTCTTTCTTTTAGGTGTGTAACTGCCCTCTTTATACTGGTGACAGTTCAACTTTATAGCATTCAATGTGCCATGTGAAAATGACCTTGTTTGACTCGGGAGAAGCTCAAACTATTGCCATTTGCTAGTTCCTACAGGTGTTTCTCTTTCAATTCTCTTTATTGTTATTATACTTTCCTGTTATGCTGGACAATGTTTGTTGCAAGAACATGACAAGTAATGCTTGTAAGGGATAATTTTGCTCAGAAACTTTGCTAGAAGATGGTTAAAAAGGAGAGTTGAACTTCATTTTATCCATGCAATAGTTCTTGACTTCTATAAATGTATTTTCTTGTTCTCACGAGTCTCCAGTAAAAATCTTGATTGAAGATATTCAGTAAACGTCAGTGCTTTAGGTCAAACATTTTTTATGTCGTTCAACAATATATACTTAGAAAACAGTTTGGTTCTAGGTAGAATTGCGCCTGTTGTCTGGAAAGATTAATATGAATTCGCAGGAAATGGATTTTGCTGGTATTCTGATAATGCCATGTCTAACTTCACATTATTTTTAAATTTCCAATTAATAAAAGAGACAAGACTAATCTAATTATAATTTCAAAAGCATAGCAAGCAGACAATTTTCCATCTCATGAACAGTGTTGACTCGGATGTTTTTTCATATATATGAAATATTCAAGAGAGCAAATGCTTTACTCGGGCATAGTACTTCTGTTGCCTGTGACATTTCACAGTGCCCTGTAAAATTCATGTTCATAATGTTTGTGAATTTTTAATGATAGCCGAGTTGTGGAGTCTGGCGCTCCCAAGGCAATTGTGATCCCTGCCGAGGGGAAAGAACTGGGAACCCAACTAAGGGAAAATGATATATCCTGGAGCAAGTTCCTTTCATTCACAGATCATCTTCACAGGTATTATACATGCTGGACCTAAGTAAGGCTATTTTATTGATGCCAATATTTACATCATGTGTTCAATCATAAATAGTGAATCACTGACTGGATTAAATTGTGGCCCCTTTACAAGATTGTCTCTTAGCTTTTGTTCATATACTTTAGTGTTCTCAATAATGATGCAGTTGCAGCTTCTGCCTTATCCTTTATCAATGCTAAGAAGTCGATTGATAGAAAGTAGTAATTTTAAAGAACATGGGCAGTTTAAACTTTAATAAACATTGTCACTTCATGATTCACTACCAGCCCTGAGTACTATTCTCCTGCTCGCCAGCCTGTAGACGCATTGACAGTTATTATGTTTTCATCTGGCACATCAGGTAAAGCATGACTTTATTCTGAAATTTAATAAGGTTATGTTGATTAGAGAAGGGTTTCTTCATCACATCCACTTCTTATACAGGCATCTGGTTCTTTAAGAGGATCTTTCTGATATTTTTTTATTCTATGCTTGTAAGGGGAACCAAAGGCCATTCCATGGACACATGTAGCATCAATTAGGAGTGGAGCTGAGTCATGGGCACACTTAGATGTTAAAGCTGGAGACATATTTTGCTGGCCGACAAATTTTGGCTGGATAATGGGTTCAGTTTTAGTCTACTCATGTTTTCTCAGTGGGGCCACTGCAGCCCTTTATCATGGTTCTCCTCTTGATCGTGGTTTTGGAAAATTTGTTCAGGTAGAATTCATAGCAACTAACATTTATAATTTTGATCGATGCACTCTATCCCAGCCAAATTGATATCTCTATTTACTATCTATTGTTTCATAATTTATAGTACAGTGAATATTGAATAATCCAAGTTCAGATGTAGAAATGCATACACACATGTGCAGGATGCTGGGGTAAATGTGCTTGGCACTGTGCCAAGTATGGTAAAAACATGGAAGAGTACAGGATGCATGGAAGGGCTTGATTGGTCTCAGATTAGGTAACTCCAAGCATGTCAACGTTGATCTAGTCCATTGTGTAGGAGTCCTGAAGTTAGTCAATGCCTACACTGATGGACTTACTATAAAGATAAGCATCTTCCATTCTGTCTACAGGAATTTTGGCTCTACAGGGGAGGCCTCCAGCATTGATGATGATCTGTGGCTAAGTTCCAAAGCTTGGTACAAGCCAGTAGTAGAATGCTGTGGTGGTACAGAACTTTCAGCTACTTACATCAATGGCTCCTTACTGCAGCCACAGGCGTTTGGAATGTTTAGCACCCCGTCAATGACAACAGGATTTGTGTTGCTTGATGACTCTCATAATCCTCTTGTGAGACAACTGATTCCTCTGGTGTGCTGTCCTTATAAATTCCTTAATTTACTGACAGAGAATCATAAGTTATTGCAGGGTAGATGGAGGAAAATTTCTAACAATTGCTATTAATGAACTTTTCAGCCAAATGATCAACCTTGCATTGGTGAAATAGGGCTGTTCCCTACCTATTTTGGAGCATCGCATAGATTGCTCAATGCAGATCATGATGCTGTATATTTCAAAGGAATGCCATTTTACAAAGGGATGGTATGCCACAACTCCTTTCCCTTTCTCTATCTTCCTGAATGCTTTTGGATGCTGTAATTATTTTCCAAATTTCCGTCCATACCCTCTTTTCCTTTTAACCATTATTTTTTTTCATAATCTTAATTTGATCTAATGTTTCCTGCTCTTTCATTTTCAGACATTTTCAATTTAATTTAATGTCATTTTAGCTACAGGTTTATGGACTTGCTTATGTAGATCATACTCATGACTCATGACTCATAGTCTCATAGAATGATACCTTTTTTTTATTTTCAAGAATTACTTTTCTTTATTTTTGGTACTGTTACCTGCCAAACCTGCACTCAAATATATTCAAGTCCTTGAACAAAGTGTAACCCTAGAGGCACTTAGGAAGGTTTCCCACTGTCACCACTGCAACTCTTCCTCTCACTTTAGGCCGTTTTTTTCTGGTACAAGCGAGGAAATCCTAGGAAAGATGGTTATGATATTCTATACAAATAAAAGGATGCTGGACTCCCAAGACCAGTGTCTATCCAATTGGGCAATGCAGTCAAGATCAGACAGCAAGAGAATTTGAATATTATGGATAAGATGTAATTAAATCATTCATTGATGCACCGTAATTAGTTCTGTTACCTCCAAGATCTGCACAAAAGATAAGTCCAATCATCCGAGTACAAATCCTAGAAGAACTCTTGGAACTTGGAAGTTCTACCCACTGTCACCTTAGTAGATCCTCCCTTCACTTTAGGCTGGCTCTCCTTAGGCACAAGGAGGAATTCCTAAATCAAATCACTAATCTGCCCTATTAACACACATCTGAAAATCAGATTAGTGATTTTGTATGTTTAAGGATGAGAAGACAAGCAAGACTGAGTGTCTTGCCCTTTGGGCAAATGGAGTCAAAGCTTTACTTGATGATGAAGCTTGTAATGAAAAAGAGAAATGAGCAAGTTATGTGATACATGAACATCACTAATTAAATCAACCACATTGATGCCTGAAGATATATGATTAGCTCATAAAGATGCCAATTCATAACCAGCTCATATGATACCAATTCATAAAGAAATCAACCAGCATATGATGCAACCAATAAAGTAAAAAGAGCAGCAATAGTCATCAAAATAGGAATAATCAGCAACCTTAATTTTCATTAACAGTCTGGATTATATAAAGGGATAAAGGTCATGAATGCATCTCCAATACATCCTTCTCTAACCTCAAAACAGTCTGCCAAAATGTGTATGAACAGATCTGAAAATAGAGATACACCAGCGGAATTTGATGTGGCAGCCCAAGCATTAATATGATGTATACCCCAGCAAAAGATAACTTATTTTCACCAAAGCTTTTCCTCCATTTAACTTTCAATTTACAATGTCCTTGGCCTTCTAAGGGGAATTTCTCTACTTGAACTTCTGATTTGCAAGTGAGGGATGCTTCTCCTTGTATAGCTTTTCTCTCCCAACTCATTTACAATAAAATATTATTGAGAAAACTCTAGAGATCCCTAGATCCACACTTCCTCCAAGAAACATTAATAAAATACACATGAGAATATCTATAAGTATCCTTGAAGGAAGGCACTCCATTTGTGAGCCCTTTGACCTTGTCAAATGTGCCAAGTGTCAATCTCTAAGCAAACATTTCATTAATGATTTCTTCTTGGTATGGGGGCTGTTCTAGAGCCTTCTTGGTGGAGTGATCTCTCTAAAATAGTGTTTTCTCCCCTTTGAAAAATGTGAAGAAGAAGATACATGCCACTTGTCACCATCTTGGGTTGAGCGCTCCTCTCTAGAGTCTTCTAAGGGAACTCTCCCTTTCTCCATGTGCCACATGTCAAACAAATGCCAAATGCTCTCCTTGTACCAAGGGTGCTTCATTAAACAAAATTGATGTATGTGCTTCTTAGTTTTTGGGGTAGCTCGGATATGTACTTTTGCATTGGCGGTGCCTAGCATGCGGAGGTGTCCGAGCGACACTCTCTAGATAGTAAATTTATAAAGTACCTTTTATATTTAATGACTTAAAGTGACTTTTTATAAATTTGAGTGACTTAAGTGATGTAAGTCATCTCAATGAGAGATTAAGTCACAATCCTTGATCTTAAGAGATCAAGATCAGATCTTGATCATTGATCACTTTGGAGATAGAGTTTTAGTCATTAGGAGATTATAAAAGCAGATCTAAGGAGAGTGAGAGGCACACAATGGGTGCATAGGAGCAAGAGGGAGTCTTGCTCATGTACTTGTGGCTGAGTGGGCAGGGTTGAGGAAATGTGCAAAGGGGAATCAATGAGATAGCATCCACGTGGGCTAGGCTATTGCTGCATTGTAATTCCTTTGATGGGCCATTATCCCAGGACGAGAGCACAAGATTTTATTTAATAAAATCAAACTCAGAATTGGTTTTCCTGCAAGGGTTTTTCTAGGGGTGTTTACCCGAAATCTCTTGTGCAATGTGTGTTTGGTTTCTGATTTAATGTTTCTACTTATTTTTCGTTGAGTAACCTAGCTGTGCTTTAATTCAATAAATGTATTTTGCTCGGAATTAACTGCCAGGTGCTAGGTTAACAGAATTCAACAGAGTTGTTCTCGGTGAAGTGTGTTAGAATATGAATGAATGTGCTCGTTTTACCATTGACAATATCACTATTGTCACCCAACCATAGGCCGAAGCCACCCTCCGAGCACCTTGACCTTGACAGAGAGAAGAATCCTGGCAGCAATTCAATAGCCAAGCAAGGCTAATGCACCAAGCAAGAAGTAACCAAAGCTAATTAGAGAGTCCCACCCAAAACTGGTGCGGCACCTTCCCTAGGACTTGCGCACAAGACTGCTAGACTGCAGTGCGCAGAACTGGCTTTCTGCAATTTTGAGAAATGTGTCAAATGAGAGACTAGCGCCCTGTATTTATAGTATTCCTGGCAGACTTGCCTGGGCCGACTTCTCTCTCTGGGTACTAATTAATTCATATTAATTATCTTTCTTCAGCCGACATCTCATCTAGGGTTACTTTCATTTCTTTGCTTTCTTCCGGAACGTTCTAATCTCGTCAAAGGTCACAATAGAGGTTCATACCTCCCGAAACTACCATAATATCAACATTCCCTCCTAGCTAGGGAGGTATAACTGATAATGGTCTTGAGCACAAACAGACCATTCAACTGGTAGTATCACGAGCACCGTCAGTATTATTCAACTGGATAATCTCCATGACAATTGGTACAATATCAATTGATAGAACACAATTGTTTCTATCCATGGTAGTACGCAACTACTCAAACCGTGACACATAGTCACAAACAATGGACTATATCCACCACAGTAGCATATCTCTACTGTCTGGAGACAAGCAGTGTCCATAAAAATCATCTGATATCAACCTGCACAGAAAATATTGTTAAAATAAACTGAGTCATATGGGCCAATCTTTCACTCACATCTGTGAGATCTAAAAGAATATTTTCCCTCAGAGTAGAACATCAACGATGGGCTATCTGGCTTATTCTTCTCAAACAAGGAAGAATGATTGTTCTGATTTCTGAGCCTGGACCATTCCTCGCCCTGGGCCATTCCTCCGACACTAAACAAAGTGTAACTTGGAGAGAATGAATCTGCCCTCAGTAATGCCTGTCCCTGATTGTTGAGCCTGGACCATTCCCCACCCTGGGCCATTCCTCCGGCACTAAACAAAGTGCAACTTGGAGAGAATGAATCCACCCTAAGGAATGATTGTCCGGACCATTTCCCTTGTTAACCACAAGAGGAAAAGACTGTCCTGTACCAACCTCCAAAACGGACCATTCCTCATGTTAACCACAATGAGAAATTGCTGTCCGGCGAGGTGGGCCAATCTTCTTGAGTAATCCTCAAGAAGAGAGACTGCCCTAGACCACTCCCCATGTTAACCACAATGGGAAGTCGTTGTCTATGGTACATCAACAATCTGGACCATTTTCCGAACTGGAAAATGTTTGTCCGACAGAAATCTCAATCCACTTTCCGAATAGGAAAGAATCTGCCCAAGCTGGACTATTTTTCAATCTTGAAAATGATTGTCCTCAATAATATGTCAGTGCTCCCTCCCAACCTAGAGAGTCATTTCTTCCCTTTCAACTAAGGGAGTTATTTCCACGATCCCCATCTTCTCTCGGAAATATGCAAACTTTATTCTGGATAGAGGCTTTGTCAGGATGTCTGTTGTCTGCTCATCTGTGGGGATATACTGGAGTTTTACCTCTCCTTCCTGGACTTTATCTCGAATAAAGTAGTATTTGATCTCAATATGTTTCGACCTTTCATGAAACACGGGATGTTCTGATAATCTTATACAACTATGATTATCACAATATATTATGGTCGAATCTGGAATCTGATCAAATAAATTGGAGATTAACTTCCTTAGCCATATTGCTTTTGTGCATGCTTCACATGCTGCGATATATTCTGCTTTTGCTATGCTGAGTGCGACAGACTTCTGTTTCCT
>ML789751.1:89329-107620 GCA_009831015.1 Picea engelmannii
CTATGTACCTGATGGTGGAACAAAGTTTGAAGACTTGCTGGTTCTACAAGGCAATTTTGGCCTCAACACTTCTTTTTGTAATTGAAATTTTTGCTCCCCTGCGTGGGATAATAATGTAATGGGTCTGCATGGATCATATTGTAGGTTAGTTACCTAGGACTTTATTATTAGAGAAGTCTTTTCATCAAGTGTTTTTTTTTCCTCATGTAATTAATTTAGCCTAACCAACACTTTTAATTACCCTTGAGTTTTTCACTCCCACAATAATCCTCCAAAGTGGTGAAAGGCGTTCTAATGATCAAGCCCGATGGGTGACTAGGGTCTAGGAATATTGTAAATGACCATGCTAGACATCTAGTTTTTTTTAATTTTTTAAAATTACCTAGTTAATGGTAATTTTAATTATTTTCGATGTAAAAATGTAAAAACTAGGTCCTTGAGGATTTTTATAGGGGTACGAGTACTCAAAAGAAATGGAATGAGATCCTCTACACCCTTTGACCAAGTTTTAACTCAATTGGACTAGTTTTACTAGGTCATTGCCCATGAGGAGTCCAAGTCAGTCTTGAGTCAGCAATTTAATTGCTTAATTGACAAAGTCAAAATGCCAATTTTTGTAAAATATGAGCAAAAAGGTTAGAGAAAGAGTGGGAGATGATGCCTAACCCCTTTCCTAAGTTAGAGAAACACTTTTCCTAACTTAATTTCACCCGCTCACATAGTCATCACTTCATTTCACTCATCTACCTAAGGAAGTTATGCCCCCCTTGGTGAGAAAGTCATAAAAAATTAGAAATTAAAAGGGAAAGTTGTGCCCCCCTTGGTCTATTTTGTTGCTGGACCATGTCAAAAAGGTGTTTTCCAACGCCCTCAGTTACTCCTCACAAACCCTAGACTACCAAAACCCTAAAAGTGCGCCCCTCATTGAGATGCTCAATGACTCTTAGCAAATGACACTTGGAGAGCATCCAAGAGGGGCCTCTCTTGGCTCCCAAGTATAAAACAAAGCCTCCCCTTCCTCATTTCACACATCTATTTTCAACTATTGTTACTATACCCAAATCTCTTCCACTCCTCTCTCTCTCTCTCTTCTTGTTCTCATCCTTTCTTCTCAAGCTTGTGGCAAGTATTTGCTCAAGTTTGCCTCTAATAAAAGAATCTTTGGAGGAAATCTTTGGCATTGGGAGTCTTCTTGGTGCTTGGCTTTGGATCTTATTGGAGGTGATTTATATCTTGGTTCTTTGAGTTTTTAGCTTCTAGATCTAGAGTAGGAGATTCAAGCAAAGTATTTTGCTTGGATAGATCTATAGTAGTATTGCTCTAGATCTTAGTGTAGTAGTTTCCTTTTTTTAGCAAAGTATTTTGTTAATGTTTTTGGGATCTACTCACCTCCTTTTTTATTTTGTAGCTTGAGCTCTATTGTTGCAGGTCATTAAGGGTTGAGGAAGGATAAATTTCAGATTTGGAAATTTATCCCTTCACCCATTTGAAACCCTCTAAATTTTCTGTTCTTACACTCATATTTCTGTAGCATTCTTTGGGTATATTTCTGCAGTAGAATAGGTCATTTAATCATCAATTATATGCTGTTTTTATTGTCCAAAATTTTTGGTTTGTTCTATCAGAAATTTTCCAAGGTTTATTGGTTGTTTTGTAGTTTTTCCAACAAGTTTTACTTGCTGATTTTCTGCAGATCTGAACCAATTAAGGGGAGGTGCTGGTGCCCATTTGGGGCCACAAATCATCAACAAACAACATCCCAAGCAAGGGTATTGAATACCCTCTTCTTCTTCTACTTTTTCACATTGTAAGCAAGCCCAAAGAGAGTCTCTTGGGCTTGCATTTCTCAAGTTTACTAAAATTTCTGCGTTTTTTATTTATGTTTGCCTACAACTAGCAAAGAGGCTTGGCTTTGCCACCAATGCTAAATCGTAAGGCTAGGATTTAGAAATTTTCTGTTTTAAACTTTTATTTTGTTGCCCCACTTGTCTTTAAGACAAGGTTGTGTGGCTAGGTTTACTTGCTTTCTTTTCTAGTCAATTCATTTGTTTTTTTCATTCTTTTGCCTACACCTTGCAAAGAGGATTGGCCTAGCCACCCATGCAGTATCGTAAGGCTAGTTTCACATGCTAGATGGTTAATGGTTTATGGTTTTTGCTTCTAGTTTCATTTATTCTCCTTTCTAGTTCATTGTGTATATCTCAATAGTTAGAAGCATTTCCTTTTATTTCGTTCTTGTATAAGCTCTTGGAAACATTTTCATTTCTTGTACATCTTCTTTAAGTTGCATCTACAAGCACTTGTTATTTTATCTATTTTTAACCTCTATATCCTTAAGCTTTTAACACAAGTAATCTTAGTTGCTAAATCATTCAAATTAGAGCTCTAGGAGGATCAATTAATCTAGTAATTAGAGCACCCTCTACTGATACAACTTTCGCCACCAAAAAGGGGGCTTGTGGAGGCTACTTGGGGTGATAGATCATGGATGATCTCATGGCATTAGGTGTCCCCCTTGTTGAGCGCCCAAGTTTTTCGGGTTGACCTATGGAGCTAGGGTAGGGCCTTGTTTGCCTTGCTTATTGAGCACCCAACAATCATTTTGGCCAAAGCGGTAGGAGTATTGGGGAAGTCACCTAGTCTAGGTTTGCAGCTTCACCTCATTTTAATTCAACCTTAAAATTTACTCACACAACCTAAGTTTTAATTTCATAACCTATTCTAAGTTGTGCTCTACTTTCATGCAAGTTCACTTTCAAGCATTTACATTTTAATTGAGCATTGTTGTGGTTGAATAATTCATCTTTTGAAGTTGCGCACTAGTGCCCATTGGTGTCTTTCTTTCCATGTTTTGTTTCCTTTAGAGTTGTGCATTTGTTCATGAGCTGCCCTCTTTGAAGTTGCGCACCTCTCCTTTGGGGCCTTGAAGCTTGGGTTGTAAGCTGTGTATTTGTGGTGGATGCATCTTTGAACTATTTCCTTTTACTTATCTGCAAAATCCATTAAGTGGTTCGTTCAATTATTGCTTCACTAGTGTAATAGATCTAACTAGTGCTTATCTCATTTCATTTGTAAGTAATTGTATCTTCGTATATTGCTAACTCTTCGAGCTATTCTTTATTGTTGTAATTGTATCTCATTAAATTTGTAAAGTTATTGTTCATTGCCCAACCTTAGGCACTAGTCATAGTTGACTTAGGGAAAGGGCTGCTTTTCATTAAAGATTTGCATTGCATTGTTGCCTCTCATATAGGCTAGCTTTCCCCCCTACCTTTAACAAATTAAAATTAACTCCTAGAGTTCATTTAATAATTCACATAGTAACTAGGGTCTACCCCCTTTGGCTTCCCTAGGAGTGAGCCTAGACGGAAGAAATCCAAATCAAGGTGACAATGGGTTTGGATTTACGCATTGTGCCTCCAAGGACACACTAAGTGGATTGAGACTTTTTCCATGCTTGCAAGTGTGTATAAGGAAGGCAACATAATTTTTATGGAGTAAAACTTATGCAACAATAACTAAGTCCAAACCCTTAGAGTGCTAGAAATTTAGGTCTCTAGGGTTTCACTAGTTACTAGATCAATCCAATGAAAAGCTTGGCAAATAAAAAGTAAGAAAGTAGCAATTTAAGTTTCTTACTTCAAGCATTGAATACACCATGCAATTTTATAATCTTGTATGAGAAAATAAAACTATACAATAAACCATTCAATAGATGACAAAATGCAGATTTCACTTACTTGCACCAAGAATAATCATGAGAATACCATGCAAGATCACCATAAAACTTCCAAAATTGATCCAAGTTGCAAAACTCAGCCTTAAACAAGAGTGGCTCCTCATAATTTCAGCCAATGACCTCAAGATGGCGCAAATTTCATACCTCTTGTCTCCAAGGATAAGTTGTGATGTGAAAATGAAAGTACTTTATGTTTATTTATACAAAATTTTGACCTTTAATTAATTTTAGGTCAAAAATAAGGCTGACCTGACCAATTTACAATAAAATTCAATTTTGACATAATAAAAATCAATTTGCATCTAGAAACACTTCCAAGGGTGACGTCATGCCCCTCTAGGGTGACGTTGAGCCCCATAAGTGAAACGTTGAGCTGGAAAAGTGGGGCACTTGGCCTCTAGAGTCCCCAAATGATGCCCACATGTGCCACCAGGCTCATAAATGTCTCCAAAAATGAAACCCTAGCTTTGGGTGACGTCTAGGGCTATGATGGTGACATCCAGGGCCCTCAAGGGCTAATGTCCATGTGGGAAGAGCAAGGTCCCCTGGGTCTAGGTTTGCCAGGGTGCCTCCAAACGCAACGTCCTTTTTTCTCCCAGTGAAAGTCTTCAATTTCTTCTTACCCTTGGCTGGGGTTTCAGAATCCATCAGTGGGATTTAAGCCCCATGAAGGTCCGAGCTAATCATACCCTCATGTGTACCTGTCCACCGGGCAAGATCCTGCAGCAACAAGTACGCCCTCTAAGGGTTTATAAGTCACAGGGATCATAGCATGTAAATCACATCTAATAATTAAATTACCCAAACATGTGCATCAAACCCCCCTTAACCCAGGCAAATGCTCAAAGACATTATGTAATTTGACAAGTTAGGTTTGGAGAAGGTCTCAAGGTATCCTATTGGGCTATCCTCTCTTAAGTTTGGGGTGTTTCCTAGGTGGGATCTAGTCCAAGTCATGTAAGTGTATGAGGTGGCATGGAGTAAGTATTTCAGCATGGGGTGCATGTAATAATAGGGAAATGTAAAGTCTTACCTGTGGGTGCCTTTGTAGAGGGCGAGCTGCACCTTGTCATAAATGCAATTGTTTCCTAGCCCATTCATTGCCTTTTACTCTTAACTTTATTTCTTTTGATCTTTTGCTCTTGTGCTTCAAGGGAATAGTTGAGGGACATTGTCTTGGCTTGATGACCAGAGGTGACCACGTTATCCACAAACATTTCACGGAAATGAGAAGGCTGGCTCGTGATGAGACCCCCTTTTTCTTGGCTATGCCACCAAGAGCCACTACCTTGGTTTGGTGACCGGATAGGTGGTAGTGTCATATCGCTACATGCCCATGGTCATAATAGGCTGGCTCGTGATGATACCTCCTATCCATCAACCAGTACCTTAAGTGTTTATGTATCTTATGGGTCCCCTTCTCTTACTGAGAAGCTTTTCACTGCTTTTTCGAGGATCCCTGGGCGAATGATCCAGATGGATATCGGTGGCCACCCACCTTTTCCAACTGGCTCAAAACAGTTTTCTGGCAATTTACTATTTTTAGTAGTTTTCACTTCCAGGGCCATTTTTAGGGCCTAAATGAAGGTTTTTCGGGATCGTCCCAACTCAATGATAGCTGAAGGCATGATTGAAGCCCCAAAATGAATCTCCTCGATGATATCTTTCCAACGGGCTATCATACGCCTAAAACGGAGATCGTATGCAAAAGTTGCGACCTCGGGAAGTTAATGTACTAACTTACCCAAACGGAGCCTACATGACTTTTGGCACTTCATCTCCTAGGGTTAGGTTTTTGGATGTCTAGGGTTTTTGGCATTCTTGTTTATTGTAAAAGGCTTTCAGAGCCTCATTGTAAGGATCTTCTTGCGAATGAGCGCAGTCGTCACATCTCTTCTCAGAGATAAGCCGCCACCATTCCAGCAAGCTTGTTTCCGCTGCATTTTACAGTTTCAGCTTATTTCATTATTGAATAGAAAACCAGTTTTACTGTATCTCTATTATTTTGTGTTAAGAATCTGTTAATAATCTGTATTCATTTCGTTCTGCTCATAAAATCCGAAGCAGTGGTATCAGAGCGGTCTGCTCCTTGTCGTCTTAATGCATGTTCCCAATGAGGTCAGAGTACAAAGAGTTGGGTCTTGAGCTTGTTTCTCTTGAGGACAAAATCTCTCACACGCCCAAGCGACCTCTTATGGTAGGAGAAAAGAAAGATGACGGGACAGGAGATCCTTTCAAACTGTTGATTGAGGAAGCCCTCACGCAACAGAGGAACGAGATGATGGATAGTTTCGTGCAAATCCTTCGGCGGCTACCAACAGGCGACACATCTTCTTCGAGCGGAGTCGCCACCTCCTTCAAGGTACAAATAGACTTCGATATTCCTATATTTGAAGGTCAGATAGACGCAAATGCTGTAGACAAGTGGTTGAATCTGCTAGAAGGGTATTTTTCTGTCCATAACTTCTCGAATAGAGAAAAGATTACTTTTGCGCTCCTCAAAGCCGTCCCCCATGTCAAATATTGGTGGGAAACGTTCTGTGAGCAAAAGGAAACAGAGGAACCCTCATTATTTACAGTCACAGCCACCTGGGATTCCTTCAGGGATGCTATTAAGGAACAATACTACCCTGTCGGAAGTTATGATGACTTATATACCAAATGGATCACACTGCGGCAAGAAAGAGACCAAGCAGTGCCAGATTTCACAAATATCTTCCATACCTTGCGCACCAAGCTGGGTATCAAAGATTCGGAGCGACGTCTAGTGCTCAAGTATCGTGGTGCTCTGCATAGATACATCCAGACCGAAATGGAATTTCTAGAGATCTCATCCTTGGGCGCGGCCTATCGATATGCCGTCAAAATCGAGCAGAAGCTCAAACAAAAAACGTGGCAATTTGGGCCTGGGAACCCCTCAGAACAAAAGCCAGGAAAGGGCGGCCCCAACCCACAGAACAAAGGACATAACAAAGATGGACAATATCAGGACAACCAGTCCAAGCCGCAAGCAAAGAAGGAGACTGGAAAGACAAAGAAAGATACCGGGAAGTGGTGCGACTTCCATAAGAGCCCTTGGCATAACACTGTTGATTGTCACTCAAAGCAGTCGCCGGTGGCCGAAGTGAAAGCCTCTGAATCAGATGTGGATTCTGACTCTCAGCCATAATCGGAAAGGGGAAGACGGATCATTGATGCAGAACCTAGTGCCACCATTGCTACCACCAAGCTCCAGCCTGGTGAACCAGACAAGCCAGAAGAAGGAGAGCGCCTCTTCCATTCGCAAATGTAGGTAAAAGGCACCCCGCTGCACTTCATCGTTGATAGTGGTAGCCAGAAGAAACTCATCTCTGCAAAGGTCGTCAAGCGGCTGGCCCTACCCACAACGCCTCACCCACAACCCTACACCATTGGATGGCTCCGCCAAGGAAGCGATCTCCGTGTCAGCCAACAATGTCGACTGTCATACAACATCAAGCCCTTCAAAGATGAGGTATTGTGTGATGTTGCTCCTCTCGAAGTTTGTGATGTTCTGTTGGGCCAACCTTTTTTCTGGAAACGTCATGCTGTATATGAGTCTAGGCCTCGTAGTGTTATTATTACTTTGAACAGGAAATTGTACAGGATACCTGAGGCAGTGCCACGTAGTGCTATTTCCTTGATCTCTGCTAAGCAATGCAGGAAGGTCATCTCTCAGACGGGGAAGTTTGTCTTCTTCGTGATTCCCTCTCAGAATAAGTGAAAGATCACTGCCACATCCAGGGTCTCTGCAACCGACCTCTCCACACAACAGAAGCAAGTAGATAAGGTCGTGGAAGAATACTCGGATATCTTCTCCTCACCTACCGGGGTACCTCTGCACTGCCAAGTCAAGCACCCCATCGACCTGACCCCCGGTGCACCGCTGCCCAATGGGCCAGTATATCGTCGCTCTTTGTTAGAGAATGAGGAAGTCAAGCGAAAAATCCAAGAACTGCTCCACAAGGGGTACATCCGTCCCAGCTCCTCACCTTGCAGGAGCCCAATCGTGATGGTACAGAAGAAAGATGGAACCTGGCGACTTTGCATTGATTACCAGGCTCTGAATAAAATCACAGTCAGAAACCGGTACTCGATTCCCCGAATCGACGACCTCCTTGATCAACTCACGGGGGCTAAATACTTCAGTAAGATTGATCTGAAGTCTGGCTACCACCAAGTCCCAATAGAACATAAAGATGTATGGAAGACCGCCTTCAAGTCAAAGGAAGGCCTTTTTGAATGGTTGGTCATGCCCTTTGGTTTGACAAATGCTCCGACCACTTTCATGAGGATGATGGACGATATCCTGCGACCATTCACTAATAATTCTGTAGTGGTGTATTTGGATGACATTCTCATTTACAGCAAGACTTGGGCCGAACACTTGCAGCATATTCAACAGGTTCTGCACACCTGCGCCAACACAAGCTATACGCCAACTTGGAAAAATGCTCCTTCGGCATGGACAGGGTCCATTACTTGGGCTACATCATTGATCAACATGGTGTACATGTGGATCCAACCAAGATCCAAGTCATCCGTGACTGGCTAGCCCCAACCACACTCACTGAGCTTCGGAGCTTCTTGGGCCTTGCCAATTTCTACTGTAGGTTTGTGTTGGGATTCTCCCATATTGCATGGGCCCTCAGCCAAATCACCAGTGGTGGTGGTAAGGCAAAATTTGTGTGGGGCCGGTCCCAACAAAAAGCGTTTGATGATTTGAAGCAGCGCTTGTGCTCATCCCCAATACTTTCACTACTAGATCTGCAACATCCCTTTGAGATCGAGACAGATGCTTCAGACTATGTTGTGAGCGTCGTTCTCACTCAGCACGACCACCCTGTGGCCTGTCATAGTGAGACACTATCCGATGCTGTCCGTAAGTAACCTACTTACGAAAAAGAAATGTACTCCATTGTGCAAGTCTGCCGCCAGTGGAGACATTACATTCTTGGGAAGGAGACAGTCATCCACATTGATCATAAGCCGCTGCAGTTTATGCAGACACAAGGAAAATTGTAGAATGACCGCCATCAAAAGTGGTCCACATACTTGCAACAATTCCACCTCAACATCAAGTATAAAACAGGAAGCACCAATCGCATTGTTGATTGCCTCATCAGACCACCAGTCGCGACACTCACCACGGTGCTAGACTCTTGCGGCCATGAGACCTCTGGATGGCCACAACTCTATGAGACAGAGTCGGACTTCGCCACCACCTACCAAATGTTGGGTGCAAACATAGTCGTCGATAATTTCTATCTTCAGGATGCGTTGCTGTGTCGTCTGGGCCATATCTGTGTTCCATCAACGAGCAAGCGAAGCTGATCTGGGAAGCCCACTACAGTCGGGTGGCAGGACACTTCGATGTCGAAAAGACAGTGGCGATGCTACAAAAACATTTCTACTGGCCGAAACTCCGACAGGAGGTCGGCAAGTATATCAGGTCCTACACTGCCTGCGCAATTGCCAAACCAACCACTAAGAAATAGGGCCTGTACACCCCTCTTCCTACTCCTAACAGGCCATGGGAATCCATCTCAATGGACTACATGTCGGACCTCTCATCCACCAAGCGGAGAAATGACTATGTTTTTGTGGTTGTTGACTGCTTTTCTAAGATGGTGATTCTGGTTGCCTGCAAGAAGAGCATCACAACAGAGGCCACTGCCAAGCTCTTCTTTGAACGGGTCTAGGTACATTTTGGACTCCCACAAACCATTGTTTCAAATAAGGACAGTCGATTTCTCAACACATTTTGGTCGAGCCTCTGGTCACTGCTGGACACCAAGCTAACCAAATCCACGGCCTTCCACCCCCAAACAGATGGCCAAACCGAGGTCGTAAATCGAATGGTTGTACATATCCTTCGCATGTATAATTCAAAGCACCCTCGCACATGGGATGAGAGCCTTCCCTATGTCCAGCATAGCTACAACCGAGCCCTGCATAGCTCAACCGGCCACAACCCCTTTCAGGTAGGGTTGGGATTCCAACCATTGAGTCCCATAGATGTTGCACTTCCCCTTGCGGTCACCTCGATCGACTCATCTCCTATTCCAATTGAAGCTGACAAAGCCACCCGGTTCATTGAGCGGATCCAGCACATCTGCCAACAGGTTCAGGATATCCTACAGAAGTCCAATGACAAGTACAAACAGCACCATGATCAACATCGGGTGCCACATAAGTTTCAGGTGGGAGACAAAGTTTGGTTGCACTTGCAGAAAGAACGCCTTACAGGACCCCATCGAAAGCTTCGCCCACTCCATTATGGGCCGTACACCATCACCAAGGACGTGGGGGATAATGCTTTTGAGTTAAACATTCCTCCTTTCCTTGGCCTGCACCCAGTGTTCAACGTGGATCTCCTTCGCCCTTATTTCCCACCATTATTGGACACCTCAGATGTAGCAGAACAACTGACACCAACAGAGCTCAACCTCGACTGCATCCAACAGGCATCCAATGATCAGATTGTGGACACACAGATCAAATAAACTCGACAACAAAGGATCCAACTTTATCGAGTCGTCAAAGTAGGGCAGCTCCTGCACCAAGGCAAGTGGCTCACCCGGGGCCAAATTCAGCAGAAATTTCCTCATCTGATGGGGGAACTCAACACAATGGAGACCATTGCTTCCTAAGGAGGGAGGATTGATCCAGATGGATATCGGTGGCCACCCACCTTTTCCAACTGGCTCAAAACAATTTTCTGACAATTTTGGCAATTTACTATTTTTAGCAGTTTTCACTTCCGAGGCCATTTTTAGGGCCTAGATGAAGGTTTTTCGGGATTGTCCCAACTCAATGATAGCCGAAGGCATGATTGAGGCCCCAAAATGAATCTCCTCGACGATACCTTTCCAACGGGCTATCATACGCCTAAAACGAAGATCGTATGCAAACGTTACGACCCCGAGAAGTTAATGTACTAACTTACCCAAACGGGGCCCACATGACTTTTTGCGCTTCATCTCCTAGGGTTAGGTTTTTGGATGTCTAGAGTTTTTGGCATCCTTGTTTATTGTAAAAGGCCTTCAGAGCCTCATTGTAAGGATCTTGCGAATGAGTGCAACCGTCACATCTCTTCTCAAAGATAAGCCGCCACCATTCCAACAAGGTTGTTTTCGTTGCATTTTACAGTTTCAGCTTATTTCATTATTGAATAGAAAACCAGTTTTATTGTATCTTTGTTATTTTGTGTTAAGAATCTGTTAATAATCTGTATTCATTTCGTCCTGCTCATAAAATCCGGATCAACGAAACATCTCAAAGGTTTCAACATTGGCTTTTAACTCTTGCCAACTACTTTTACCCTCTGGGCCTTTAGCCACTTCTTCCCACGAGGTAAGGTACAACCCTTCCTAGTGTAGCCAATCCCAATGCCCAAATAAGGATAGGGGAGATGCGAGGAATGAAGATGGAAAGTGGTAAGTATGGAGGGAACGGACGATGAATTTTCATAGATCCACCTAGTGGCAACCCATCCTAAAGGGAAATCAACTTACTAGGGCACCATGTCATCCTTCCAGGTATGAACGAGGCAAAGAGCATAATTTCCAAGTAAACGTCATGAAATGAAGAATGATTCAATACAACATATTCAAGTGCTTCAAAAATCAGAGTGATACATACCATGATACCTGGACTCATTACCTCATGGAGCAAGACTCACTACTACTTCAGGACTATGCTAGTGTGATGGATACTGCAATTGGTGATAAATGAACTACATTGAAGAAAAGAGGGGCCCTTCGGGGCCATCCTCAAGTCGTTCGACTCTCGGTACTCCATGTCTAGGACCTGTGGGCCTCGAGACGTGATCTCCTTAGTTATCCCTAGGCTAGGGGATAACAGGTCGCTTAGCATGCAAGGGTGTGGAATTAAGGAGCTTAATGTAGGTTGTGAAGAAGAATAAGCTATGCCAACAAGGTCGTTTTTGTTCAAAGATGACACATGGAAACAATGGAATACTTGGCACGCCTTACAAGATCATTGAAGACCCCAAGATGGAGAGTGCCCACATTTCAGGGAATTAGATGATTGACTTCTATATTTTATTGTTCCCTCTTGGATGATGACATAGCCTTCACTTATATAATTTATGGAGGACTCACCCCTTTGAGAGCCTTTGGAGGCAAGGCGTTGCACCTTGGAGGCACTCTTTTCCTTCTTTAATGAGGGCGTTCCCTTTTGATTGGGCTGCTTCACTTTGATGGCTATACATGTGGCTTGACTAGCCCATCTTTTATGTATTTCGGATTAGTTAATGGGAGAGAAGTGTGTTTTACTTCTCCATAGGCTAGATTAGTGGATCTTACATGAAATATTAATATTTTATTGTAAAGGAAGTTGAGCATCTCTCTATAAATAGAGATGCACTTCCTCATTCATACTCATGGTTGGGTTGGGGGAGAAATCCCTTAGAATTTCTGAAATTTCTGTTGGAGACTTTTACCTTCTTCTTTGTGCTATGGTTGGCTAGCTAGAGTGCTCTCATGAAGATATTATCTTGTGGATGCTTCTCAATGAATGGATGTTCAATGGATGAATGGCTTTGCGTGTGATCTGATGAGTAAGTGGTCTCTTCATTTCCTTGTTGTAATTTATCTTGAATGGTTGCAAATGTGGTGTTCTTCTCTAGTGGTGGTGGTGCGCCCTCTTCTACCTTCTTGGATAAATCCCTTCTCAAAGACATTGGAGGAATTCTAGTGGGGAAATCTTCCCCTTGCCTTCTTGAAACTTGTTGAGCAACTAGGGTGATGAATTAGGGTTCGTAGTGGACCACCCTACTTGTCATTTTGGTTTCACTTGTAATTTTTGAATGAGCCTTAGTTGACCCCATATGCCCAATGAAAAGGCACTAGTTTCCAGTCCTTCTATTACCCTTATTTTCTTAACCGAATTCAACACCGTTTTGCTGGATTTACTCTTCATATCACCTTGGAATTCATTGCCATAAAATCCTAGCTATCCTACCCTAGGGAACCTCCCCTTGAGCTGAAGGAGAGATGGCCTAAAGTGCAGAAGAGGGTTGGTGAGGTGACAGTGGCTTTCCTCTTATTTTCACAAAGGCCACACTAGAGCTTTAGGACTATCTCAAGAAGTGCGGGTTTGTGTGATAACAATGCTCATTTGCCCCTTTTCCCGCTACATGTCATGCTCTGAAGCTCAAATAAGGTAGGGCGTTCATCTCCTTAGATTGTGTTTGACCCTTACCTCACCATAAACCGTACCTTGGATCTCCTGAAGTAGGGCGTTCATTTTCCAAGGCTCCCTTCCTGCTCATATCAGCCATCTACGTGGTTTGGGATCCTGGGTGCAACCAAGGAACAAGGCTCCTCATCAATGATGCAACAAAAGATAGTGTAAGCCATGTAACCATGCCTCCAAATCAGTGTCAAGTGTGCCCAAGTGGAACCTCATGGTGAAGTGTCTCCAGAAAAGTCTCCATCGATACCTTTCAAGTTTCTTCCTGCAACCTGTAACTGCCACTGAACTGCAAGGGTCTGCTGTGCTAGTGAGAGAAGAAAGGCCCATGAAAATGCGAAATGAACCATGCATTTATAAGGGGTAATAGGTAGATCCTGTACTAATAATATTATGAATCCGTACTGGTGGTTAATTGTATTTGGCTGTAGTAGCATTTGAACAAGACTTGTAAGATTCACAATTGGGTGGATGCAGTTGTCCATGCTTTGGAAAATGACCAAGACATGTCCCTTATGTACACCTCAGATAGAATCCACTATCAATCTTGAACTTTCCATCTTGTCTAGGTCCTCTCTATGAGATATAGGTTTGTGGTTAGCTATCCAGGATTATTGATCATTTTTCATGTTCTTGTGCTCCTTTACAATGTCATTATTCAAAATGAAAGGTTGGGGCAGCTGTTTATGTTTCATAGAGATGCACACAACTTTACTATTGATATTCTGTAATCTATTGAACTATATTTGTTGATACTCAGCTGTCAAAGGTGCTTGCATAGGTAACACAACATTGATTGGTATTCACTGTTCAGAGCACATTGGTAAACAATATCCATGGGTCAATATTATGAGAAATGGCAGATGACAGGAGATGCTTAATCTATTTCTCACACAGTCAAAATCCCGCTGTATGTCTTGACACTTAACTAGGCCCTTGCAAACTACAGTGACTAGAAGCAATGCTTTTATGCAAGATACAGACAAGCCACTTACAAACCAAATATCCACAACGGATAATAAAAGATTATCTGTCTGTATACTCTCAACTTCCACTACTCTGGCCCTCTGTATACTCTTGAGTCTTTCCACTACTCTGGTCCTCTTTATACTCTCAACATCCACTACTCTCCCTCGCTTCCACTACTTCCAAACTCCAGAAGCTAGCTGCTATCCAACTATGCACTTCTGGTCATATTCCTCCCTTAAACTATGCTTGCTTGACCTCAAGATTTCCCTTTTCTGAATAGTATGAGCTTCTCCCTGGGCTCAACTGATGGGAATTAAGTTATTAACTCAGATGATTTGACAACACCAACATATAAACAGGCCTGGTGAAAATTTCCCAGGGCTACACATTTAATGGGTAAAATAGAAATTATAAATCAGTAACTTTGCTGTAAAACTGCATGAGAAAGAGATGGCGAACATTAACATTGTATCATTAACTTGAAGATATATGAGACATTTGGAAATGGGATTCCCATTCTCTCGTGATTATTTATATGGGTGGAAAGATTATAATTGGCTATTTTAACCAGTATCTTTTACCGTAACTCCAAAAAAAACCTCTCGGGCTCCGTGGTCACATTAAAAATTGCTGTCACCAATAGACCAAGTTTCATCCTCTTTTGTAACACTTAAGCATTGTTTCCTGTTTCTGTTTCCTAAGCCAGTCAACTCCAGAAGTGCTATTCTTTTACAATCTCTATTTTCTATTGGACGCAGAAACTAACTTATGTGTTGCACAACCTAGTTATGAATGCATAATAGGCCTGCACATGTGATTTTTCATCCCTTTCTATACATCTCTTTTTAATATGGAATCTTTTGTTGGCAGCGTCTAAGAAGGCATGGTGATGTGCTTGAGCGCATAGCAGGAGGATACTACAAGGCACATGGTCGATCTGATGATACAATGAATCTGGGTGGTATCAAGGTTTTTCTGTACTGTTTATACAATTCTACACTCTTGTTTGTTCTCATGCATTGGCAGTGTAGCTGAGTGTACTTTCGAGTCCCGTTCATCTAATTTGGACATTAGTATAATTTCTTTCTTTCTTTCTTCCTTCTTAGTAGTAACCCTTAACAGGATCTTTGTTTCTAGCTGGTGTTCTATGGCTTTCGATTCAGGATTAGACGTTAAAATGAATTCTAAATTTCAATTTCAGAAGGATTTTCATTTTAATTGAGTAGTGTTCTCTTTTAGTTTCAATCATGCTAGATATCTCCGTGTGCAACAGGAAAATTTTTGATGTCTGGTAAATGATTGGTATTTTACAGACAAGTGCGATTGAGATTGAGCGTGTTTGCAATAGAGCTCATGACCAGATATCAGAAACTGCTGCCATCAGCATACCATCTCCAGGAGGAGGCCCAGAGCAACTTGCTATAGTAGCAGTTCTGACAAATGGGCCAGAGATAAGTGTGGACACACTGAAACTATCCTTCTCAAAAGCTATTCAAACTAACCTGAATCCTTTGTTTAAGGTGAACTTTAATCACCTCATTTCTTTGAATTTAGAAATTTTAGTGGATGCATCTTGTATACAAACACTGGGTCAAATTGTCACTGGAAAGCTTATATATCATAGAAATTTGCTATTAAAAGTTCATGTTGATAAATTTTCCTTCTTGATAGATTTCATGCCCGTCTCATTTCTCTATAATTCATGTGTAGGTGAGCTTTGTAAAAGTTGTTTCGGACTTCCCTCGTACAACATCGAACAAAATAATGAGAAGAGTTTTACGAGACCAGCTTAAGCAGGAATTATCTATTCCTAGAAGCAAGCTGTGATTGGAACAAAGGTTCCTGTGCTCTCCTATTGTTGCTTTGATCTGTATTCAAATAAAATTTATATCGCATTCAAGTTCAAAAGTTGGCATACTTATTTTCTAGAAGCATCGTTGCTTCCACAAGTACACCATTTGCTTTTGAAAGCATTGGCATGCTTGTTTACATCCTGCAAGTTTGCCATTAGTTTCTCAAAACATACCTATCACGAGAAAGGTCTGTTTATGGATATCTAACAACTTGGATCTCAACAAAGGCAGATATAAAGGAGTTGGTTGGAAATCTATCTGGCAAGAAAGTCTCATAACTTACCATAAGAATTATTGTCATTAAATGTTGTCAAGGTGGGGTGTTGCAATGCTGATGTGCTATGCTTACCAAATTTATGCCTGAAATACATTCAGCAGTGTGATTTGAAAGTTGAAGAATTATTGTCATTATATGTTATTATATGTTGTCAATGCTTATGTGTTATGCTTACCAAATTTATGCCTAAAACACCTTGAGCAGTGTGATCTATGCTTAATCCTTCCAGATGCAAACATTTTCTCAAGTTTTGTACTCTAAAAAAAGGTTTGCATCTTGAAGGATTTGATGCCTCTCCGCTCATGGTAAATATGGAGTTAAGATGGATTTGTGATGGTTATATATATATCTATATATATATATATATATAAGGTGAATATTAAAATATTTTTTAAAATGTCATGTGTCAACCCATGTTGAGTACTGAAGATTACAAATCTTCATACTCCATTGTAGAAAGTGTAAATATGGATTTAGGCCGGTTCTTAATATATATATATATATATATATATATATATATATATATATATAAGGTGGATATTAAAATATTTTTTAAAATGCCACTTGTCAACCCCATGTTGAGCACCTAAGATTACAAATCTTCATACTCCATTGTAGAAAGTGTTTTTTGACACAATACCAATTTTTTTACTTTCAATTGATTTATATCTATATACGATATTAAAGTACATTGACATTGAAATATATTATTTATGGATTGAAATTATTATTTTTATTAATATTTTTAAAATGTCACATGTCAACTCTATATAAAGCATTGAAAGAATTACATATCTCTTTCTTTTTGGTAAGTAGAAAGCACCTATCAACTAAATAATTTCTCTAGCTCTGGCTCTATATAGAGTTGATATGGAATTTCTATATATAGAGTTGATATACAATTATTTTACTTAAGGTGAATATTGAAATATTTTTTTGTTATTAATATTTTTAAATGCTAAGTGTTAACTCCATGTTGAGCATTGAAGGAATTACACATCTTCTTCATACTGGGTTGTAGAAAGCGCCTTTAGAGGCAATAACTACTCATTTAATGAATGCTATCTTAGCAATTCCAACAAAGCCACTAAAAGAATGGCTGCAGAGCAGGTGCAGGTGTTAACTAGGTTTGTCAGTGAGATGAAGATTCAATAGATAAGAGCAACAATTTTTGCAAAAAGTGTTCAATGATAATGCAATTGATGAAACTCTCATAGTAGAAATTACATGGTATATTTGTAGATTGGGGCAGATGGTATCCCTCATCAAGTTCCTGGAGGAGTTATGCCCACGCTAACTTACTACTACACGATTCAAGAAGAAGAATAAAAAAAAAACTTACTGCTGCATGATTCGCATGAAAATATAACTCCAAATTATCTTGGTCTATCATTTGCGACGGACTGACCACGAACGTTCCTAAATAAATCACATTAAAATAATTTTATTTCCCAAAACTTAAAACTTACAACACCTGAGTCTAATGACTAATATATAACAATAATTAATTATTGTGAGCACTCATCAGTGTGGAAGTTTTCGAAATTGTAGGATTCAGGAATTTGAATTTGTCTGATCAGGTTTTAAAAAGCTATATAGATGAAACATGTAGGAGACAAATACCAATCCATCCAAAAAGCATCCAAGGATCGTAGAAGCAGAACGGGATTTAAAATTATCTAGCAACTCTACCAATGATTCACCAAATGTAATTTGGAAAATACCAATTGTCAAGTTTGGTAAAAAATTTGCAATAGTAACCATCCTGTCAAGTTTGGTCAAAAAGTTGCAATAGTAACCATCATGTCTTAGTGGATTGAATTTAACACCAACATATGTTTTGTATAGACATAACCACCCAACTAAGAAAGCGTTAAATTTTGGTAACACTTTCTCCACACAAGCAATAACTTTCTACCAATAATTCAAACTCCTAGGTGGCTACAAACTGGTATTTTGATCATCATAGATAGATAATTTTTACCATTTATGCTCTACACTAACCTTAACTCTAGCTAACCCTACTAACCCTAAGTTGCTAACGTCATCCTTAGTTATTACATTTTAATGCAACAATGTTTTACTTTATGAGCAATTGAATGGTAGTTAAAGGCATTAATTAGGTCAAGTATTGATTTATTGAATTGAATGTCATATCGTTCTAGTATTTATTGGTGAAGTGACATTATCTTTCAATGCTATTTTGTAAACATTGA
>ML789751.1:107720-124661 GCA_009831015.1 Picea engelmannii
GGGAACTACAAGCCTTTAGACATGAGTAACATCCTGGGGTACCCTCAACAAATGCCCTTTGAATACATAAATTTGCTCCCTGGATTCTCTGGTGGTGATAGAGAGAGAGCTGACTATCACATGAGAAATTTCTGGAATTTCTTTCTATCCTACCCGGTCGATGATTATGTTGAAGACGTGGTCATGAAACTTTTCTCTGCCACGCTTTGTTACAATGCCAAAAAATGGTATGATAACCTACCCGAGGCTAGCATCACGATTATGGAGCAATTTGATAAAGTTTTTCTCGAGAGATGGGGTATCCAGCAAGAAGACATCCCAATACTATTAGAAGAACTCAAGCACATAAGACAAGTTGAGGATGAAACTGTCAGAGGCTTCCAGATTAGATTTGAGAACATGCTATATCAGATTCCTAAGAGTCATCATCCCGAAGAGAGATACCCGGTCCATCTCTTTACTCGTGCACTTTTGGGATATTTGAGTTTACCTCTTGATAAAATAACCCCAAGGACGCTCGATGAAGATTACTACATGGCTGTAGTGATTGAGTTGAAGATCTCCTCGTTTGATATAGGATGCCTCTTTACCTTAAGTACTCTCAATGGAGAGAGTTTGTTTACCCTTGAGAGCTTCATCATTGATCTCCAAGAAGAAGGGGAACAAACCACAGATCGACGAGGGATTGTTGAAGAAATAATTGAGGAGTCGGAACCCAATAACAAAGTATCAACATGCCCTCTTCCTCTTGATGAAGCGACCCATAAGCCTTCTCCACCTGCACAACAACAAGACGATAAGGTTAGTTTCTTTCCTTTTCAGGATTTTGATGATACCTTATTTCATGATTCAGAGAGTGATGGAGAAATGGAATCCCCGAATGAAGAGCATCTTCCTTGCTTCATGACCAAGGATAAGACAGTAATGCATGCCAAAGATGCCCAAGTCCTAGAAGCTCCTGCACAAGAAGAAAAAGTAAGTTACCTTCATCTCCAAGATTCGGGTAATTGTCTACTTTATGATTTGAAAAAAGAGGAGGAGATGGGTGAGCTTTTGAATGATTTCAACCCTCCATGTTATGATATTGACACTGACATAGCTGATTTTGATGAGTTCACGCATGTTGGGAGATGTAGGTGGGATGCAGTTGGTTATGATATGGATCCTATCTATGACATAAGGAGTCATCTCCAAGTATTCCCTTTGCAATTATCAAAGCGAGCTTTTGACCAGTGGCAACAAGGAGATGAGTTTTTTACCGATGCTCCCCAAACACCCAAGGATGACTTGATGATATGCTTTCCTAATGATTTTTGGTCATACCTTGAGGACTTTGATGATTGCTCCTTTGAGCATTTGGATTTATTCTATGAAGATGACTATCAACCATCATTGTGCTCAAGTTTTGACAAGAGTAAGAACGTTGTTTGCCTAAAGAGAGATTCTCATGACATTTTTCTCCAACCACCTCTTATTACCTTACCTTGCTGTATCATTAAAGGTGTAGTTGGGAATCATACCTTTTGCATTGAGTTTCCTTTGAAGCAAACCCGAGAATCCAAGGATTGGTTGAAAACTACAGATTTCAATCTATCGTCTCATTTTTTCAACTTTCCCTTGAGAGTTTGCACAGTTTGTAGCTAGGAATAAAGGCTAGAAGATAGAGGGCCAAAGTGGCGTAACATGAACCTATCCTACCCAATGTCACCACGATGGGAAGTTTCTTTCTCTTTAGGGAGGTGAGGCCTAGGGGAGACGTCCCCGGTGACCTAGGGTTTTGAAGAGGCTAAAGGATAATCAGACAATGACAAGTTTCCGCCTTCACAAATCACCACCAAAACAGATGGTCTGGCTTATAGCCAACAAAGATAACCAAGTAGAATCCCTGCCTGAGAACAAAGCAACAATAAACTGATATATGCAGACTTTGGTTAGTACTTCATATATATCAAAGACTATCTAACATTCAATATAAGCAATTTGAAAGTAAATGTTGATGAAGTCAATGTTTACAAAATAACACTGAAAGATAATGCCACTTCACCAATAAATACTAGAACGATATGGCATTCAATGCAATAAATCAATACTTGACCTAATTAATGCATTTAACTACCATTCAATTGCTCATAAAGTAAAACGTTGCTGCATTAAAATGTAATAACCAAGGATGATGTTAGCAACATAGGGTTAGTAGGGTTAGCTAAGGTTAGGGTTTCAATTCAAAAGCTTTGAGAGAGTTCAGATCAAGTTCTACTTCAACGTTTGAGGTCTTAGATCATTTCCTTAGGGTTTAATGGAGTCATAAGTGAAGGACACACATGTTGAAGGAGGCAAGATTTCAAGGATTAGAGGGAAAAGTTTTGAAGTGCTGCTAAAGTAGGGCCTCAAAATCAGAACCCTAAGGGAGAGAGGCTCACTCCAGTGTTGCTAAAGCAAGGCCTCGTGCTCTCTCCTCCTTCCCGACAAACGGCTAGCTCAATAATAACAAAATATAACCAAAACAAGAGGGTTTGATGAGGGACGTGTTGCTAAATCAAGGCCTTTCAGCAAACCCTAGAAAGAGTATGGCCCTAGTCTAGTAGACCTAGGCCAGGGAAGTCTCACTCTTCTTGGCTTCAGAACAGTGCGACTAGCAATAGGGAGAGGAAATCATAGTGTAGCTAAGGCTAGGCTCTTTCTTTCCTCAGCAATGGCTCAAGGTTTCTCTATCAAGGGACATGAGACAATGACCTACTTGTGTGCTTGTCCCCTAGGGTTTTGATTCAAAAAAATTCATAAACATATGCAAGAAATTAGACTACAACCATTCATTCAAGAAGTTTCACAGAAAAATACTTACAATTCATCAAGAAATAACCATGCAAACCCTAGTTGTAACACCTTCCTTCAAGAGAAACACCATAAATGCCAAAAATCTCTTCCTTCAACAAATGCGCATCACTTAATTCAGCCAAAGACCCAAGATATGGCACAAAAATAAGACCTCACTAATGAGTGAGCAAGTCGTGATGAAAAAATGAGAGTGAAAATCTCTCATTTCTACAAAACCTTGACCTAATTTTACATTTTAGGTCAGGTAATAGGTCGACAAGGCCAAATTATGAAAATTATACTGTTTCTACATTAAATTGTCAAATTAAAAACCTAATTGAGCTATAAAGAGATAAGAATCCCCTCTAAGGGAGGCGTTAGCCCCTTCTAGGGCAAATGGGGCATCCTGGAGCAAAACGTTAGCCCTCCTTGGGCTTCTCCAACCTACCACACGTGCCAATACTGCCCAGTTTGCCTCCCAAAATGTCTGTACTGTTGGATGACATCATGGCTATGATGGGTGACGTCCTAGGTCTTCCAAGGTCAACGTTTCACTGAAAAAGGGAAAATCCCCCTAGGTCAAGCTCCGCCCGGGTGCTTCTGGTGAACGCCCTCTTCTTCTCTGGTGCAAGACACTGATCTATCTTTGTCTCGTCTCTGCCCCATGGTGGGGTCTTAACATCCATCTGGTGGGCTCTTCAGCCCCATGGAGGTTCGAACTGATCATCTCACCATGTGTACCGGTCCAAATGGTACCTGTCCGTTGGGTATGGTCCTGCACATCAAAGGCTATGCCCTCCATGGGCTCATCAGTCACAGGGATTATGGCAATGTCAATTACATTTCATCATTAATATTATTAAACACATGCATAAAATCCCTAATACATCAATCAATAGATTAAAGATGTTACACAAGCCTGCAATACAAGTTTGGGGAAAAGGACAAGGCTTCTTATTGGGCTAGTGTCCATAGAAAAAGGAAAGTTCCCAGAGAGACCTCATCCAAGCCATGTAAGTGGATGATGTGGTCAGGGGATGTCCAAGCATGTGGGCGCAGTAAGGGCCAAGGATGCAACGTGTTACCTGTGGGTGCCTTTGTAGAAGACGAGTTGTCCCTGTCATGGATGCATTTTTTCCAAGCCCATTCTTGCCTTTATTCTTTATATTATTTTTATTCTTTTTTTTATTTTTATTCAAGAGCTAATCAGGGGACACTGCCTTGGCATGGTAACCAGAGATGACAACGTTACCCACTAGTAATTTCGCAGAAATGAGAAGGCTGCCTCGTGATGAGACCCCCTTTCCCTTGGCCATGCAACCAAGAGTCACTGCCCTGGCGTGGTAACCAGCCGGTGCCAATGTCATACTATTAGATACCCATGAACCTAATAGGCTGGCTCGTGATGAGACCCCTTATCCTCTGATTAGGTCTTGTTTTATTATTTTTTTGGGTCCCTCTTATTTCTTGCTGAGAAGCTTTTTATTGCTTTCACGGGGATCCCTGGGCAAAGCATCTCGAGGTTTATTCTTAGGATTTTATCTTTTACCATCTTGCTTTTACCTTCTGGGCCTTTAGCCCCTTCTTCCCACGAGGTAAGATGCAGTCCTGAAAATAGGTCAACCCAATGTCCAGACAAGGGGAATGGGATAGATGAGTGGGAAACAAGATGTAAAAGTGGTAGTATGATGGGAACGGACAATGGCTTTTCAGAAATCCCCCCAGTGAAAAACCAAAACCTACAGACATAGGCTTGCTAGGGCACTCTGTCAATCCCCCCAAACATGGTCAAGTGGGCAAATGCAAGATCCAAACAATTGTTAGAGATAAAAGGAATCAGATGCATATATTCAAAGGTTTCAATGATCAAAAGTGACACATACCATGATACCTGGACCAATTACCTCATGGAGCAACAACCTCTTCTGATACAGGACCAAGCCAATGGTGATGGATGTTGCTGTTGTTGACAAGACACAGACAATGGAAGAAGAAAAGGTGGGCCCTCCAGGGCCATGCTCATGTCAATATTGCTCTTAGTACTCCATGTCTTGGACCTGTGGGCCTTGAGAAATGATCTCCTAGTTATCCCTAAAAATCGGGGATAACATCTGGCTCCAACTCGGGGACGTGTGTTCACCATAGAGCGCATGAGAACCTCAACATCTCTGGCATAACTTTCAGACCTGCTCGATCTCGAAAGAAGTATCAGTAGCAAAATTGGGGTGGTAATTCCACCCCAACATAGATATATATATATATCGACTGAAATAAAGAAATCAATAATGTAAGGTAAACTACTTACCTGTACTCACCTGTTGGCCAGATGTGGGTGTAGTCAAACAACCAGTGAAGCCAATCCAGCAATGTCCCACAATACCTTCCTTTGTGCTTCATCATAAACCAGAACAATGACAAATCAAGCACAAAAATGACATGGGTTAGAGCATGTATCATATCATCGAAAATCATAAACTATAACTCATGGAGGCGGGTGGGAGGGATAAAATCTCGCCAAGTCCATCTTTGAGGAAGGTACTCAATCCACCTCTGGAAGGGGTCATGAAGAGTCCACGGTTCAGAAAAAAGGTTTGCAAACTGGCTACCTAGGATGTCCTCATGCCCTGAGGCTTGGGAGGGGATTGACAAAGATCTAGTAGACAACTGGCAAACTCTAGAGGGAAAGTTGAAAAAATGAGATGATAGACTGAAATCTGCAGTTTTCAACCAATCCTTGGATTCTTGGGTTTGCTTCAGAGGAAACTCAATGCAAAAGGTATGATTGGCAACTACACTTTTAATGATACAACAAGGTAAGGTAATAAGAGGTGGCTGGAGAAAAATGTCATGAGAATCTCTCTTTAGGCAAACAACGTTCTTACTCCTGTCAAAACTTGAGCACAACGGTGGTTGATAGTCATCTTCATAGAATAAATCCAAATGCTCAGAGGAGCAATCATCAAAGTTCTCAAGGTATGATCGAAAATCATTAGGAAAGCATATCATCGAGTCATCCTTGGGTGTTTGGGGAACATCGGTAAAAAACTCATCTCCTTGTTGCCACTGGTCAAAAGCTCATTGTGATAATTGCAAAGGGAATACTTGGAGATGACTCCTTATGTCATAGATAGGATCCATATCATAACCAGCTGCATCCCACCTACGCCTCCCAACATGCATGAACTCATCAAAATCAGCTATGTCAGTGTCAGTATCATAACATGGAGGGTTGAAATCATTCAAAAGCTCACCCATCTCCTCTTTTCTCAAATCATAAAGTAGACAATTACCCGAATCTTGGAGAGGAGGGTGTCTTACTTTTTCTTCTTTTGCAGGAGCTTCTAGGACTTGGGAATCTTTGGCATGCATTACTATCTTATCATTGGTCATGCAACAAGGAATATGCTCTTCATTCGAGGATTCCATTTCTCCATCACTCTCTGAATCATGAAATAAGGTATCATCAAAATTATGAAAAGCAAAGAAACTAACCTTATTGTCTTGTTGTTGTGCAGGTGGAGAAGGCTTATGGATCACTTCATCAAGAGGAAGAGGGCATGTTGATACTTCATTATTGGGTTCCGACTCCTCAATTATTTCTTCAACAATCCCTCGTTGATCTTTGGTTTGTTCCCCTTCTTCTTGGAGATCAATGATGAAGCTCTCAAGGGTAAACAAACTCTCTCCATTGAGAGTACTTAAGGTAAAGAGGCGTCCTATACCAAACGAGGAGATCTTCTCCTCAATCACTGCAGCCATGTAGTAAGCTTCATCGAGCGTCCTTGGGGTTATTTATCGATAGGGAAACTCAAATATCCCAAAAGTGCACGAGTAAAGAGATGGATTGTGTATCTCTCCTCAGGATGATGACTCTCGGGAATCTGAGATAGCATGTTCTCAAATCTAATCTGGAAGTCTCTGACAGTTTCATCCTTAGCTTGTCTTATGTGCTTGAGTTCTTATAATAGTATTGGGATGTCTTCTTGCTAGATACCCCATCTCTCGAGAAAAACTTTCTCAAATTGCTCCATAGTCGTGTTGCTAGCCTTGGGGAGGTTATCATACCATTTTTTGGTATTGTAACAAAGCGTGGCAGAGAAAAGTTTCATGACCACGTCTTCAGCATAATCATCGACCGGGTAGGATAGGAAGAAATTCCAGAAATTTCTCATGTGATAGTCAGATCTCTCTCTATCACCACCAGAGAATCCAGGGAGCAAATTTATGTATTCAAAGGGCATTTGTTGAGGGTACCCCGGGATGTTACTCATGTCTAAAGGCTTGTAGTTCATGGGATCCCATTGTAAATTCGTCGTTGGCTTCGTCATCAGTGGAGTCGCAAGATAGTTTTCTTGAAACTATCAAAGAAATAGGGAAAACACCCTAGTGGAGTTGCCAGGTAAGCTTGTAAGATAAGGCTCTGAGACAAGGCTTACTGAAAAGATTTGTCGTTTGAGGAGAATTGACTCAATTTTCCCTGACAGCAAAGCCAAAATGTTATAGCACAATTTGTAGCTAGGAAGAAAGGCTAGAAGATAGAGGGCCAAACTGGTGTAACAAGAACCTATCCCACCCAATGTCACCACGATGGGAAGGTTCTTTCTCTTTAGGGAGGTGAGGCCCAAGGGAGATGTCCCCAGTGACCTGGGGTTTTGAAGAGGCTATAGGATAATCAAACAATGACAAGTTTCCCCCTTCACAGATCGCCACCAAAACAGATGGTCCGATTTATAGCCAACAAAGATAACCAAGTAGAATCCCTGCCTGAGAACAAAACAACAATAAACTGATATATGCAGGCTCTGGTTAGTACTTCATATATATATAAGACTATCTAACATTCAATATAAGCAATTTGAAAGTAAATGTTGATGAAGTCAATGTTTACAAAATAGCACTGAAAGATAATGTCACTTCACCAATAAATACTAGAACGATATGGAATTCAATGCAATAAATCAATACTTGACCTAATTAATGCCTTTAATTACCATTCAATTGCTTATAAAGTAAAACGTTGTTGCATTAAAATGTAATAACCAAGGATGACATCAACAACATAGGGTTAGTAGGGTTAGCTAGAGTTAGGGTTAGTGTAGTTAGGGTTTCAATTCAAAAGCTTTGAGAGAGTTTAGATCAATTTCTACTTCAACGTTTGAGGTCTTAGATTAGTGTCTTAGTGTTTAATGGAGTCATAAGTGAAGGACACACAGGTTGAAGGAGGCAATATTTCAAGGACTAGAGGGAAAAGTTTTGAAGTGTTGCTAAAGAAGGGCCTCAAAATCGAAACCCTATGGAAGAGAGGCTCACTCCGGTGTTGCTAAAGCAAGGGCTCTTGCTCTCTCCTCTTTCCCGACAAACGACTAGTTCAATAATAACAAAATATGACCAAAACAAGAGGGTTTGATGAGGGAGGTGTTGCTAAATCAAGGCCTTTCAACAAACCCTATAAAGAGTACAACCCTAGTGTAGTAGACCTAGGCCAGGGACGTCTCACTCTTCTTGGCTTCATAACAGTACGACTAGCAATAGGGAGAGGAATCAAAGTGTAGCTAAGACTAGGCTCTTTCTTTCCTCAACAATGGCTCAAGGTTTCTCTATCAGGAGACATGAGACAATGACCTACTTGTGTGCTTGTCCCCTAGGGTTTTGATTCAACAAAATTCATAAACATATGCAAGAAATTGGACTACAAACATTCATTCAAGACGTTTTCCAGAAAAATACTTACAATTCATCAAGAAATAACCATGCAAACCCTAGTTATAACACCTTCCTTCAAGAGAAACACCATAAATTCCAAACATCTCTTCCTTCAACAAGTGCGCATCACTTAATTCAGCCAAAGGCCCAAGATAGAGCGCAAAAAATCAGACCTCACTAATGAGTGAGTAAGTTGTGATGAACATATGAGGATCAAAATCCTTAATATATGATATATCAATGACCTAATTTACTTTTTAAGTCATAAAAAGCCCAACAAGGCCCTAATACCAAAATTATATTGTTTTTACATTAAATGCTAAGTAAAACCCTAATCAAGCAAAAGGTGATATGTCAAGCCGCTCTAAGGGAGACGTTAGTCCTTTCTAGGGCCAGTGAAGCATCCAGAAGAAAAATGTTAGCCCTCCTTGGGCTCTTCCAAATTGCCACACGTTCCAACCACCCTGTCCATCTGCCATATGCTCATGATGATGTCATAAGCCTCCCGGTGACGTCTTAGGTCATCTGGAGCCAACGTTCCACTGAAAGTGGGTCAATCCCCCTAGGTCCAGCTCAACCAAAGTGCCCCTGATGGAATGTCCTCCTCTTCTCCGGTGCAAAGCCCCTGATCCATCTCCATCCTGTCTCTGCCCCCTGATGGGGTCTCAGTATCCACTTGGTGGGATCTTCAGCCCCATGGAGGTCCAAATTGATCATCTCCCCATGTGTACCGGTCCAAATGGTACCTGTCCATCGGGCATGGTCCTACACATCAAAGGCTACGCCCTCCATGGGCTCATTAGTCACAGGGATCATAGAAATGTCAATCACATATCATCATTAATATTATTAAACATATGCATAAAACCCCTAATACATCAGTCAATAGCTCAAAGACATTACAAAAGCCTGCAATACAAGACTGGAGAAAGAGACAAGGGGTCATATTGGGCTAGTGTCCACTGGAGAAGGAAAGTTCCTAGAAGAGCCCTCATCTAAGCCATGTAGGTGGGTGAGGTGGTCATGGGATGTCCAAGCATGTGGGTGCAATGAGGGTCAAGGATGCAAAAGGTGTTATTTGTGGGTGCCTTTGTAGAAGGCGAGCTATACCAGTCATGGATGCATTTTTTCCAAGCCCATTCTCGCCTTTATTCTTTTTTTTCTTTTAATCTTTTTTGATTTTTTTGTTCAAGAGCTAATTAGGGGACACTTCCTTGGCATGGTGACCAGAGCTGACAACGTTACCCATAAGTACTTTCATAGAAATGAGAAGGTTGGCTCATGATGAGACCCCCTTTCCCTTGGCCATGCAACCAAAGGTCATTTCCATGGCGTGGTAACCAGTTTGTGGCAATGTCATATTGTTAAGTACCCATGGACCTAATAGGCTGGCTCATGATGAGACCCCCTATCCTCTGACTAGGTCTTGTTTTATTGTTTTCCGGGTCCCTCTTGTTTCTTGCTGAGAATCTTTTTATTTCTTTCTTGGGGATCCCTGGGCGAAGTATCTCGAGGTTTTATTTCTAGGCTTTTATATTTTACCAGCTGATTTTACCTTCTAGGCCTTTAGCCCCTTCTTCCCATGAGATAAGGTGCAATTCTGTAAATAGGTCAACCCAATGCCCGAACAAGGGGAATGGGATAAATGAGCGGGAGATAAGATGAAACAGTGGTGCTATGATAGGAGCAGACGATGGATTTTCAAAAATCCCCCCAGTGGAAAACCAAAACCTATGGGCACAGGCTTGCTAGGGCACTCTGTCAATCCCCCCAAACATGGTCAAGTGGGAAAATGTAAGATCCAAGCAGTTGTTAGAGATAAAAGGAATCAAATGCATATATTTAAAAGTTTTAATGATCAAAGGTGTTAGATACCATGATACCTCGACCAATTACCTCATGGATCAAGAACCTCTTCTAATATAGGACCAAGCCAATGGTGATGGATGCTGCTACTGCTGACAAGACAAAGACAATGGAAGAAGAAAAGGTGGGCCCTCCAGGGCCATGTTTAGGTCAATCCTGCTCACGGTACTCCATCTCTAGGACTTGTGGGCCTCGATACATGATCTTCTAGTTATCCGTGAAAAGTGGGGATAACATCTGGCTCCGACTCGGGGACATGTGCTCACCGTAGAGCGCATGATAACCTCAACATTTCTACTATAACCTACAGACCTGCTAAATCTCGATAGAAGTATCAATAACAAAATTGGGGTGGTAATGCCACCCCAGCATACATATAGATGTATATTTACTAAAGTAAAACAATCAATATGCGAATGCAAAGAAAAGTACCTACCTTTACTTACCTGTTGGTTGGATGTTCGATGTAGTCAAACGACCAGCGTAGCCAATCCAACAATGTACCACAATACCTGCCTTTGTGCTTCATCATAAACCAAAATAGTGATAAATCAAGAAAAAAAATGTCATGAGTTAGAATATACATCATATCAATGGAAATCTCAAAGTCTAACTCATGGAGGCAAGTGGGAGGGATAAAATCCTGCCAAGTCCATCTCTGAGGAAAGTACTTAATCCACTTCACGAAGGGGTCAAGAAAATTCCAAGGTTCAAAAAACTGACTCAAAAGGTCGACACACTTGCTACCTAAGACGTTCTCATACTGCGAAGTCTGGGAAGGGATTGACAAGGATATATTAGACGACTGAAAAATTCTCAAGGGATAGTTGAAAAACTGAGAAGATACACTTAAGCTTGTAATATTTAACCAACCCTTGGATTCTCGAGTTTGCTTCAGAGGAAACTCAATGCAAAAGGTATAATTCCCAACTACACCTTTAATGATACAGCAAGGTAAGGCAATAAGAGGTGGCTGGAAAAAAATTTCATGAGAATCTCTCTCTAGGCAAACAATGTTCTTACTCCTATCAAAACTTGAGCACAACGGTGGTTGATAGTCATCTTCGTAGAATAAATCCAAATGCTCAGAGGAGAAATCATCAAAGTCCTCAAGGTATGACCGAAAATCATTAGGAAAGCATAGCATCAAGTCATCCTTGGGTGTTTGAGGAGCATCGGTAAAAAACTCATCTCCCTATTGCCACTGGTCAAGAGCTCGCTGCGATAATTACAAAGGGAAAAATTGGAGATGACTCCTTATGTCATAGATAGGATCCATATCATAACCAACTGCATCCCACCTATGTCTCCCAACATGTATGAACTCATCAAAATCAGCTATGTTTGTATCAATATCATAACATGGAGGGTTGAAATAATTCAAAAGCTCACCCATCTCCTCCTCTTTTCTCAAATCATAAAGCAGTCAATTACCTGAGTCTTGGGGAGGAGGGTAACTTACTTTTTCTTCTTGTGAATGAGCTTCTAGGACTTGGGCATCTTCATTTGGGGATTCCATTTCTCCATCACTCTCTGAATCATGAAATAAGGTATCATCAAAATCCTGAAAAGGAAAGAAACTAACCTTATCATCTTGTTGTTGTGTAGGTGGAGAAGGCTTATGGATCACTTCATCAAGAGGAAGAGGGCATGTTGATACTTCGTTATTGGGTTCCGGCTCCTCAACTATTTCTTCAACAATCCCTCATCGATCTATGGTTGATCAATGATGAAGCTCTCAAGGGTAAACAAACTCTCTCCATTCAGAGTACTTAAGGTAAAGAGGCATCCTACATCAAACGAGGAGATCTTCTCCTCAATCACTGCAGCCATGTAGTAAGCTTCATCGAGTGTCCTTGGGGTTATTTTATCAAGAGGGAAACTCAGATATCCCAAAAGTGCATGAGTAAAGAGATGGACCAAGTATCTCTCCTCGGGATGATGACTCTTAGGAATCTGATATAGGATGTTCTCAAATCTAATCTGGAAGTCTCTGATAGTTTCATCCTCAACTTGTCTTATGTGCATGAGTTCTTCTAATAGTACTGGGATGTCTTCTTGCTCGATACCCCATCTCTCGAGAATTTTTTTCTCAAATTGCTCCATAGTCGTGATGCTGGCCTCGGGGAGGTTATCATACCATTCTTTGGCATTGTAACAAAGCGTGGCAGAGAAATTTTTCATGACCATGTCTTCAGCATAATCATTGACCGGGTAGGATAGGAAGAAATTCCAGAAATTTCTCATGTGATAGTCAACTCTTTCTCTATCACCACCAGAGAATCCAGGGAGAGAATTTATGTATTCAAAGGGCATTTTTTGAGGGTACCAAGGGATGTTACTCATGTCTAAAGGCTTCTAGTTCCCAGGATCCCATTGTGAAGTCATCGTTGGCTTCATCATCAGTGGAGTCGCGAGATAGTTTTCTTGAAACTATCAAAGAAATTGGGAAAACACCCTAGTGGAGTCACCAGGTAAGCTTGTAAGATAAGGATCTGAGGCAAGGCTTACCAAAAATATTTGTCGTCTGAGGAGAATTGACTCAGTGTTCCCCGACAACGGTGCCAAAATGTTATCGCACAGTTTGTAGCTAGGAAGAAAGGCTAGAAGATAGAGGGCCATACTGGCGTAACAGGAACCTATCCCACCCAATGTCATCATGATGGGAAGGTTCTTTCTCTTTAGGGAGGTGAGGCCCAGGGGAGACGTCCCCAGTGACCTGGGGTTTTGAAGAGGCTAAAGGATAATCAATTAATGACAATTTTCCCCCTTCACAGATCACCACCAAAAAAGATAGTCTGGCTTATAGCCAACAAAGATAACCAAGTAGAATCCCTGCTCGAGAACAAAGCAACAATAAACTGATATATGCATGCTCTGGTTAGTACTTCATATATATCAAAGACTATCTGACATTCAATATAATCAATTTGAAAGTAAATGTTGACGAAGTCAATGTTTACAAAATAGCACTGAAAGATAATGTCACTTCACTAATAAATACTAGAACGATATGGTATTCAATGCAATAAATGAATACTTGACCTAATTAATGCCTTTAACTACCATTCAATTTCTCATAAAGTAAAACGTTGTTGCATTAAAATGTAATAACCAAGGATGATGTCAACAACTTAGGGTTAGTATGGTTAGCTAGATTTAGGGTTTCAATTCAAAAGCTTTCAGAGAGTTTAGATCAATTTCTACTTCAACGTTTGAGGTCTTAGATCAGTGCCTTAAGGTTTAATGGAATCATAAGTGAAGGACGCATAGGTTGAAGGAGGCAAGATTTCAAGGACTAGAGGGAAATGTTTTGAAGTGCTGCTAAAGCAGGGCCTCAAAATAGGAACCCTAGGGGAGAGAGGCTCACTCCGGTGTTTCTAAAGCAAGGCCTCGTGCCTCTCCTCCTTCCCGGCAAACGACTAGCTCAATAATAAAAAAATATAACCAAAACAAGAGAGTTTGATGAGGGAGGTGTTGCTAAAGCAAGTCCTTTCAACAAACCCTAGAAAGAGTACGACCCTAGTGTAGTAGACCTAGGCCAGGGATGTCTCACTCTTCTTGGCTCCAGAATAGTTCGGCTAGCAATAGGGAGAGGAAATCAGAGTGTAGCTAAGTCTAGGCTCTTTCTTTCCTCAACAAAGGCTCAAGGTTTCTCTATCAGGGGACATGAGACAATGACCTACTTGTGTGCTTGTCCCCTAGTGTTTTGATTCAACAAAATTCATAAACATATGCAAGAAATTGGACTACAACCATTCATTCAAGAAGTTTTCCAGAAAAATACTTACAAGTCATCAAGAAATAACCATGCAAACCCTAGTTGTAACACCTTCCTTCAAGAGAAACACCATAAATGCCAAAAATATCTTCCTTCAACAAGTGCGCATCACTTAATTTAGCCAAAGACCCAAGATAGGGCGCAAAAAATTAGACCTCACTAATGAGTGAGTAAGTTGTGATGAAAAAATGAGGATCAAAATCCTCAATATATACTGTATCAATGACCTAATTTACTTTTTAGGTCATAAAAAGGATGACAAGGCCATAATATCAAAATTATACTGTTTTTACATTAAATGCTAAGTAAAACCCTAATTAAGCAAAAGGTGAGACGTCAAGCCCCTCTGAGGGAGATGTTAGCCCTTTCTAGGGCCAGTGTAGCATCCAGAAGCAAAATGTTAGCCCTCCTTGGGATCCTCCAAACTGCCACACATGCCACCCACCCTGTCCATCTGACATACACTCATGATGACATCATAAGCCTCCTTGTGACGTCCTGGGTCATCTGGAGCCAACGTTCCACTGAAAGTGGGTCAATCCCCCTAGGTCCAGATCAACCAAAGTTCCCTTGATGGAACGTCCTCCTCTTCTCCGGTGAAAAGCCCCTGATCCATCTCCATCCTATCTCTGCCCCCTGATGGGGTCTCAGTATCCAACTGGTGGGCTCTTCAGCCCCATGGAGGTCCGAACTAATCATCTCCCCATGTGTATCAGTCCAAATGGTACCTGTCCATCGAGCATGGTCCTGCACATAAAAAATTATGCCCTCCATGGGCTCATCAGTCACAGGGATCATAGCAATGTCAATCACATCTCATCATTAATATTATTAAACATATGCATAAAACCCCTAATACATCAGTCAATAGCTCAAAGACGTTACAAAAGCCTGTAATACAAGACTGGAGAAAGAGACAAGGGGTCCTATTGGGCTAGTGTCCACTGGAGAAGGAAAGTTCCCAGAAGAGGCCTCATCTAAGCCATGTAGGTGGGTGAGGTGGTCATGGGATGTCCAAGCATGTGGGTGCAATGCGGATCAAGGATGCAAAAGGAGTTATCTGTGGGTGCCTTTGTAGAAGGCGAGCTGTACCAGTCATGGATGCATTTTTCCTAAGTCCATTCTCTCCTTTATTCTTTTTATCCTTTTATTCTTTTTTGCTTTTTTTTGTTCAAGAGATAATCGGAGGACACTGCCTTGGCATGGTGACCAGAGTTGACAACGTTACCCACAAGTACTTTCACAGAAATGAGAAGGTTGGCTCGTGATGAGACCCCCTTTCCCTTGTCCATGCAACCAAAGGTCACTGCCTTGGCATGGTAACCAGCTGGTGGCAATGTCATATTGTTAGGTACCCATGGACCTAATACACTGGCTCGTGATGAGACCCCCTATCCTCTAACTAGGTCTTGTTTTGTTGTTTTCTGAGTCCCTCTTTATTCTTGCTGAGAAGCTTTTTACTGCTTTCTTGAGGATCCCTGGGCGAAGCAACTCGAGGTTTTATTTCTAGGATTTTATCTTTTACCAACTGCTTTTACCTTATGGGCCTTTAGCCCCTTCTTCCCACGAGATAAGGTGCAATCCTGTAAATAGGTCAACCCAATGCTCGTACAAGGGAAATGGGATAAATGAGCGAGAGATAAGATGAAACAATGGTGCTATAATAGGAGCGGACAATGGCTTTTCAAAAACCCCCCCAGTGGCAAACCAAAACCTATGGGAACATGCTTGTTAGGGCACCTTGTCAATCCCCCTAAACATGGTCAAGTGGGAAAATGTAAGATCCAAGCAGTTGTTAGAGATAAAAGGATTCATATGCATATATTTAAAAGTTTTAATGATAAAAGGTGACACATACCATGATACCTGGACCAATTACCTCATGGAGCAAGAACCTCTTTTGATACAGGACCAAGCCGATGGTGATGGATGCTGCTGTTGCTGACAAGACAAAGACAATGGAAGAAGAAAAGGTGGGCCCTCCAGGGCCATGCTTAGGTCAATCCTGCTCTCGGTACTCCATGTCTAGGACTTGTGGGCCTTGAGACATGATCTCCTAGTTATCCCTAAAAAGTGGGGATAACAGTGTCCATTATATTGAATCCCCTATGCACTTGATCCTAAAAATAATTTGATGGAAAAGAAGATTATTTGAAGGATTAAGAGAATAATATTCTAGTCAAGTGCTTGAGTAGGCATCCACAATTGTTTGTGCTTGAAATACATTGGTTCATCCCTACGATAAATAAACACAATCCATCCTAAAGACAACTCATATTATTTAGAGTTTGAGATTGTTCTACCAAGCCACGATAGCCACTCACCCCATTGGTATAAAAGAATTTCCTTTTCTATGATTCACCAAAGCAGAGGCCAGGAATGGTACAATATGGTTGGCATTCCAAGATTTTTGCATGACCCTTCTTGATGTACATACCTCATGGGCGTGGCATGTGAAAACAAGAAAATCCAATTCCCTTTTTTCACCTTTTGAATACAAAGTTATGTGTTTTGTAGGGCCCTTCTTGATGTACATACCTCATAGGCGTGGCATGAGAAAACAAGAAAATCCAATGCACTTCTTTCTTCTTTTGAATTTGAAGTTATGTGTTTTGTAGGGCCCTTCTTGATGTACATACCTCATAGGCCTAGCATGAGGAAACGAGAAGATCCAATGCACTTCTTTCACCTTTTGAATATGAAGTTATGTGTTTTGCAGGGCCCTTCTTGATGTACATACCTCATAGGCGTGGCATGAGAAAACAAGAAAATCCAAT